>WNWK01007300.1:75000-95582 GCA_009830355.1 Cherax destructor | reverse complement strand
TACTTATTTATCCTCTTTTCTTAAAATATGTATTACCTATAACTAAACCCCTTTCTATACAAAGTTCAATCAAAGGGCTCCCATTATCATTTACACCTGGCACCCCAAACTTACCTACTACACCCTCTCTGCATGTTTCTCCCACTTTAGCATTTAGGTCCCCTGTTAAGTCTAACTTCTTGGCTGCTTACTTTGGGCAGTAGAATGGTAGCGTAGGTGCAGAGATACGGCCGATGACTAGACTCAGTTTATTAATGGCAAGGTGTAGGAATACACGGGGACAGAGTGCGAGGGGACCGGGAGCCAGTTCGTAGGGGGAGATGCTGCTTCAGTGAGGTAGGCTGTGTAAATGAGAGAGAAGCATGGCTGACCAGCCCGACCTTGATAGGCCTATAGAGGGCAGCACCATAGTGCCGCGCAGTTTGAAACAGCCTCTGGGTAGGCTGTTTACATGGCTGTCTATGCAGACAGTCAGGCTGTCTACATCGCTCGGTCACGCTACCCATGGTCGTCCCGACCATGAATGGCATTAAAAAAACTCGGGTCTCTCTCTCGCAAGAACAGGTCACAGAACACGAAAGAAAAAACATATATACATAAACATATGGACATGGAAAAAAAAACTTCCTCCAGAGAGGGAAGAAAAAAAAGGTGTGCTTCGTGGTCTAAGGCAGTGAGCGTCGATGCAGCACTGCACGCCTTCCTGCGTCTGGACACGTACTGCAACACGGGAGACATAGCTGTGATGTAACAGGGTACGGTCTCCTCTGGGAGGTGAAGCAGACATCGTAGTAGTCGCTGCAGGGGTCACTCAACCTGGGGCACAACTGCTGGTGCCCTCGAGTGAGGCGTCGTCAGTAGTCGCAACAGGACAGGACTGGCAAGCGACTCAGGAGGACATTCCTCGACTGGTACTGTCGCTGGAGCTGTCGCTGCTGGCGAGTGTGGAGTGAGTCGTGACAGGGACGACTCGGCGAAACATCTGGAGGTCGTAACAGCATACACCATACTGCAGTGAGTGGGCTAGCAGTCAAAGTGACATCAACTTTGTGCAGGCTGCTCACTGAAGCTGTGACACGAGGCTGACAGTCGCCTGCCAACAAGCTTAACTGCGGCTTGGCGAGTGTCATCTCTCGACAGTAGAAGTTACAGCAGAGGGCAGTGTAAGCGTCCCCAGACTGGTCATCTGCAATAACTGGACTGACGGTCTTGGAGGTGAAGTGGAACGGTCTCGATGGGAGAATCGTCGCGGGTACGATTCAGCAAAGGCATCTACGAGCGGCGAACAATAAGAGCTTTCTGTACAGGGCGCTCGAACGCTCGTAACTGACGCCTGGACTGACAAATGTCAGCTGTCAAGCGCGCGGGGCGCGGGTCACACACTGGGTGACAAAGTAACACACAGGTGCTTCATAGGACACACGAGAAACTGCATACATACTGCACATGTGGTACAATATAGCTTACTAGCAAATGACGCTTTTCTGTGTAAAAATCGTCACTAAGCAATACACGAACATGTGAGAACACTGACTGAGAGGAATAATGAACACTCGACTTATATCTTCTCTCAAACTTCTCGACAAATAATGAAAATAAAATGCACACGGTGAAACTACAGCACTCGGGACATCATATGGGTGATATCAGGCGTGACATCACGAGTGATGTCAGCAGACGTCGCGAGGAACGTCAGGCAACATCGTGGGTAACGTCGCGAGGTGACGTTCTGGAGTGACATGATGATGGATGTCATGGGGTGACATCGCGAAGTGACATCAGTGGAGTGACGTCGTGGAGTCGGCAGCATCGTGACGTCAGCAGCATGGTGGTGACGTCATGGGTTGATGTGGGCGCAGATCACAGCGAGTGGCTTGGGAGCTGGCCTAACCCACATGGCGTGCTGATCACGATACCTGTTATCCAGCGTGTTTATGAGACAGAAAAAAGACACCAGCAATCCTACCATCATGTAAAACAGTTTCAGGTTTCTGTTTCACAGTCACCTGGCAGGACGGTAGTACCTCCCTGGGTGGTTGCTGTCTACCAACCTACTACCATATCGCCTTTATTAAATCATGTCATCCACATATACTCTTTGTCAATCTATTCACTTTGAGACAGTCTCAAGATTGTGTGTGTACGAGAGGATGAGCATCCAAGGGTGTGTGTACTCACCTATATGTGCGTTCAGGGGTTGTGTGCGTGCGCGCTCGCTCGCATACACAAGCTATGAATAATGTTTGCTCTTGGCTCTAGTGACAATGACTAGAAAATTCGCACCTGGACAGAATTAAAACATTCTAGAGAGTCCCTCATCAACGTCTTTTCAGAATGCATATAGTACTGTATTTAGCTATTTTGGAGGGTAGGGTAGAGTGAGAGAGTGGGATGTGAGGGAAGGTCTGGGTGAGAGTGGGATGTGAGGGAAGGTCTGGGTGAGAGTGGGATGTGAGGGAAGGTCTGGGTGAGTGGGATGTGAGGGAAGGTCTGGGTGAGTGGGATGTGAGGGAAGGTCTGGGTGAGGGGTGAGAGTGGGATGTGAGGGGTGAGAGTGGGATGTGAGGGAAGGTCTGAGTGAGGGGTGAGAGTGGGATGTGAGGGAAGGTCTGAGTGAGGGGTGAGAGTGGGATGTGAGGGAAGGTCTAAGTGAGGGGTGAGATGGATGTAGGGAAGGTCTGGGTGAGTGGATGGAGGGAAGGTCTGGGTGAGAGTGGGATGTGAGGGAAGGTCTGGGTGAGAGTGGGATGTGAGGGAAGGTCTGGGTGAGAGTGGGGATGTGAGGGAAGGTCTGGGGGATGAGGAGAATGAGGAAGGTCTGGGTGAGATGGATGAGGGAAGGTCTGGGTGGAGAGTAGGGATTGTGAGGGAAGGTCTGGTGAGAGGGATGAGGAAGGTCTGGGTGAGAGGATGTGAGGGAAGGTCTGGTGAGAGGGATGAGGGAAGGTCTGGTGAGATGGGATGAGGGAAGGTCTGGGTGAGAGTGGGAATTGTGAGGGAAGGTCTGGGTGAGAGTGGGATGTGAGGGAAGGTCTGGGTGAGAGTGGGATGTGAGGGAAGGTCTGGGTGAGGGATGTGAGGAGGTCTGGTGAGTGGGATGTGAGGGAAGGTCTGGGTGAGAGTGGGATGTGAGGGAAGGTCTGGGTGAGAGTGGGATGTGAGGGAAGGTCTGGGTGAGAGTGGGATGTGAGGGAAGGTCTGGGTGAGAGTGGGATGTGAGGGAAGGTCTGGGTGAGAGTGGGATGTGAGGGAAGGTCTGGGTGAGAGTGGGATGTGAGGGAAGGTCTGGGTGAGAGTGGGATGTGAGGGAAGGTCTGGGTGAGAGTGGGATGTGAGGGAAGGTCTGGGTGAGAGTGGGATGTGAGGGAAGGTCTGGGTGAGAGTGGGAGTGTGAGGGAGAGGTCTGGGTGAGAGTGGGATGTAGGGAAGGTCTGGGTGAGAGTGGGATGTGAGAGGAAGGTCTGGGTGAGAGTGGGATGTGAGGGAAGGTCTGGGTGAGATGGGATGTGAGGGAAGGTCTGGGTGAGAGTGGGATGTGAGGGAAGGTCTGGGTGAGAGTGGGATGTGAGGGAAGGTCATGGGTGAGGAGTGAGGATGTGAGGAAGGTCTGGGTGAGAGTGGGATGTGAGGGAAGGTCTGGGTGAGAGTGGGATGTGAGGGAAGGTCTGGGTGAGAGTGGGATGTGAGGGAAGGTCTGGGTGAGAGTGGATGTGAGGGAAGGTCTGGGTGAGAGTGGGATGTGAGGAAGGTCTGGGTGAGAGTGGGATGTGAGGGAAGGTCTGGGTGAGAGTGGGATGTGAGGGAAGGTCTGGGTGAGAGTGGGATGTGAGGGAAGGTCTGGGTGAGAGTGGGATGTGAGGGAAGGTCTGGGTGAGATGGGATGTGAGGGAAGGTCTGGGTGAGAGTGGGATGTGAGGGAAGGTCTGGGTGAGAGTGGATGTGAGGGAAGGTCTGGGTGAGAGTGGGATGTGAGGAAGGTCTGGTGAGAGGTTTGAGGGAAGGTCTGGGTAGAGGATTGAGGGAAGGTCTGGGTGAGAGTGGATGTGAGGAAGGTCTGGGTGAGAGTGGATGTGAGGGAAGGTCTTGAGGTGATGAGAGTTGGGTAAGTGAGGGAAGGTCTGGGGGGAAGTGGGATGTGAGGGAAGGTCTGGGTGAGGAGTGGTAGAGGGTGATAGGAAGGTCTGTAGAGTGTGAGGAAGGTGGGTGAGAGGGGAAGGTAAGGTCTGGGTGAGTGGATTGAGGAAGCTGTGGGTGAGAGTGGGAGTGAGGAAGGTCTGGGTGAGAGATGGGATGGTGAGGGAAGGTCTGGGTGAGAGGGATGTGAGGAAGGTCTGGGTGAGAGGGATGAGGAAGGTCTGGGGAGTGGGATGTGAGGAAGGTCTGGGTGAGAGTGGATGTAGGAAGGTCTGGGTGAGAGTGGATGTGAGGAAGGTCTGGGTGAGAGGGATGTGAGGAAGGTCTGGTGAGAGTGGGATGGAGGAAGGTCTGGGTGAGAGTGGGATGTGAGGGAAGGTCTGGGTGAGAGTGGGATGTGAGGGAAGGTCTGGGTGAGGGGTGAGAGTGTTGCTTCATCCAAGTAACGGTTTTACACAGTGTGTGATGTTAAGGGAGGAGGGTAAGATTGTTACCAGTTTATGGACGTTATTGCAAGACCAGCTGTGTGTGTGTGTCCCCCGGTGGGTGTTAGGTGTTGGTGTATGTTAGCTTAATGGTGAGCTGGTGCTGCTGGTCCAGGGACCAGCTGGTGGAGGCGCTGATTTAGTAAGGGTTGATGGGAAGGGGAATGTGAGGGGAGGAGAGAAAGGGGAACGACCGTTTGGCTTTTGTATTCAGAGAAATGAGGGTGTGACTTGAGGGTTCAATGGTTAGTGTGTATTCACAGAGTTGCTTTTTCAAAAGTCGAGTCTTGGGTCCGCTTCTTTCCTTTCAACCTTCAATACCAGTATTACTGGTCTCTACACTAGTGCCACAAATGCATTGGATAACACACTATTTATTTACTTTATGTATTGATACTCTTATTAAACCTGTATGCGAATTTTATCTCAAACATTTGTGCATCTCTGACATTAGTTTTTAGCTACTGTATATGTCGTCATGTTCCTGGTCCTCGCTCTTCAGTAACTCTTATCAGTTCCTCTTGTGTTGTAACACAACCCGTACAAAACACAGAGAAAAACTTACGACCATCTTTCGCTTCGAGTTGAACCATTTACATAGTCACACTAACACAAAATACTGGCTCCCTCACTTGTGTGTTTGTGTGACTTTGTAAATGGTTCAAGTCGGACCGAAACGTCGTCGCAATATATATATATATATATATATATATATATATCTATCTATCTATCTCTCTCTCTCTCTCTCTCTCTCTCTCTCTCTCTCTCTCTCTCTCTCTCTCTCTCTCTCTCTCTCTCTCTCTCTCTCTCTCTCTCTCTCTCTCATCTCTCTATCTCTCTCTCTCTCTCTCTCTCTCTATATATATATATATATATATATATATATATATCTATCTATCTCTATCTCTCTCTCTATCTCTCTTTATCTCTCTCTCTCTATCTCTCTCTATCTCTCTCTCTCTCTCATGTGTGGGTTATTTGTGTATTGTTCCAATCACGGTGTTACGCCTTTTTGCTCTATGTTGTAAGTTTACCTGGAGTCGACTTAGGCCTCGTAATCGTTTTCACCTCGTCTTCCTGTTACACAGGGTATATACACCAAGATATATACATCCTTATATACACTGAGACGTTAATCCCTAATGTAGGGTAAAGTATACTCGACTGGTGGTAACCATAGACGTACGATTAACGTGAGGAGCCACCTAATTATGCTGGTGCAGTTTGAGAGGCATAGTTCCTCGCTAAGTACCTAATATTCCATCTGACTTCCTAAATAAATAAGGAGTTTGGTGTGTCGTCAGAGTTTGCTGTGACATGGCAAGTGTTTGGAGTGTGAGTCATGTACGCTCAGCCACGTCGTTGGCACACACGTCTCACAGCTTTTCTGTAACGTCCTTATTTGTGATAATGTATTAGTTAAAGGTTTACATGACCCAGCCTAACACAAGCAGTATTTACAGGTTTATAGAAGGCGTTAAGAAATTAACATTTGATATTTCGTAAGAAAATTAACAGAATGAGGAAACGTATGTGTGCGTGTGTGTGTGTGTTAGAGAGAAAACGGAGGAAGGGAAAACAAATTTCAGTTACTCTGTTATGGAAAACTTGAGGAGATAATTCTAACCACACAGTAGAGTGAGAAAATAATGTGAAGGACTTGGGAGTGATAATGTCAGAGGACCTCACTTTCAAGGATCACAACAGTGTCACTATCACATCTACGAGGAAAAGGATAGGATGAATAATGAGAACTTTCAAAGCAAGGGATGCCATGCCAATCATGATCCTCTTTATGTTACTTCTCTCTAGGCTGGAATACTGCTCTACACTAACAGCCCTATTCAAGGCTGGTGAAATTGCACAACTTGAGATTGTACAGACGACCTTACCAGGAGTCTATCTGGAGTGTGTTCCGGGGGTCAACACTCCCGCGGCCCAGTCCATGAACAGGCTTCGCGGTGGATCAGGGCCAGATCAACCAGACTATTACTGCTGGCTGCATATAGTCCAACGTACGAACCACAGTCCGGCTGATCGGGTATAAGTTTAGTCGGGCACCTTAATTACTAGGAACGTTTGAAGTTCCTTGACCTGTAATTCCCGGAACGCAGGGGAGAAAGATGCAGCATAATCTACACCTGAAAAATCCTAGAGGGTCTGGTCCCAAATCAGACAGACGTGGGTGAGAGTTAGGTGGTGTCATGGACCGCCTTGTTTCTAAGACAGACGTGGGTGAGAGTTAGGTGGTGTCATGGACCGCCTTGTTTCTAAGAATGGTTTCTCCAGCGAATCTTGCCACATGATTTTTTTTACTGATCTGTTTTCGCTTTCCTTATCAAGAGTTGCACTTGGCTTTGGATATGAGTATTATATAATTCCTAAATTAGGGTTATGATTGTAAAAGAAAGTTAATTTTGTAATGTGGAATGAAGGTGGTGTGTTTTGTGTTGATGTGAGAGAGCGCCGCCACTCGCCCGTGTCGTCCCTCATGCCCTCTCTTTAATGTAGACGTTAATGATGAGTTATTCGTCGGGGGAAATGTGTACTGGCTGGGATGTTAGTCATATGATGAGTCGCTTAGTGATAAAGCCACCACTGACACCTTGATGTATATTCTCTGAAGTATCAGCCTACACAAATTCTCAAGTACTGAGTCACACTAGTGTGCATGTACACGAGTCGTTCTTAATCAGGGGTTCCGGTACCCTTTGGGGGCGTGAGAAGGCAAATCTGGGGGACGAGACTGAACTAACTGAACACTTCCATCCAAGGAACAGGAATGAATATGAACACTGCCAAGGAAAGGTTGTCAGCCGTCACCCAAAAACTTCCAATTTAGATAAATCACATTTAGAAGGAAAGTTTTGCTTATTTTTCTTCACTGGCTGAGGCTGCTGGTCAGGAAGAAGTGTTCGTGGTGGAGCAGAACTTGCACGAACTGATTCAGTGATTCCTGGAGTTTACTTGGAGAGAATTCCAGGGGTCAACGCCCCCGCGGCCCGGTCTGTGACCAGGCCTCATGTTGGACCAGAGCCTGATCAACCAGGCTGTTACTGCTGGCCGCACGCAGTCCAACGTACGAACCACAGCCTGGCTGATCAGGTACCGACTTGAGGTGCCCGTCCAGTGCCTGCTTGAAGACAGCCAGGGGTTTGTTGGTAATCCCACTGATGTATGCTGGGAGGCAGTTGAACAATCTTGGGCCCCTGACACTTATTGTGTTGTCCCTCAACGTGCTAGTGGCACCCCTGCTCTTCATTGGGGGGATGTTACATCGCCTGCCGAGTCTTTTGCTTTCGTAGGGAGTGATTTTTGTGTGCAAGTTTGGTACTAATCCCTCGAGAATTTTCCACGTGTACATAACAATGTATCTCTCCCGCCTGCGTTCTAGGGAGTACAGGTTTAGGAACTTCAAGCGTTCCCAGTAGTTGGGGTGGTTTATCGCAGTTATGCGTGCCGTGAAGGCTCTGAACATTTTCAAGGTCAGCAATTTCACCTGCCTTGAAAGGTGCAGTTAGTGTGCAGCAATATTCCAGCCTAGATAGAACAAGCGATTTGTAAAGTGTCAACATGGGCTTTGCATCCCTGGTTACTTTCATCACAGAAAGGTCTCTATGGCTCAGGGATGGATGCGGTACTTATTTTTAATCTGATTCCCATACTTGACAGTAATGTAATGAAAATTATCTTGGCTGAAAGCTAATGAAGGAATCAGAATGGAATATGAATCAATGAAGGTAGAAAACCTCTGGTGTG
This sequence comes from Cherax destructor, assembly GCA_009830355.1. Classification (NCBI taxonomy): domain Eukaryota; kingdom Metazoa; phylum Arthropoda; class Malacostraca; order Decapoda; family Parastacidae; genus Cherax; species Cherax destructor. Next base: position 87,204 of record WNWK01007300.1, on the reverse strand, counting down.
CACAACTCAAATCATTCCCACATGTAGCAGAAAAAGTCTGAGGTTTTGCCAAGTGCCGCCACCTATTTGTGCGAGACACCTTTGTCAGTGCTGGTGCACACGAAAACACGAAGTTGTCTTGATGTTTGTCAGTGCTGGTGTACACGAAAACACTAGAAGTTGTCTTGATGTTTGTCAGTGCTGGTACACACGAAAACACTAGAAGTTGTCTTGATGTTTGTCAGTGCTGGTGTACACGAAAACACTAGAAGTTGTCTTGATGTTTGTCAGTGTTGGTGTACACGAAAACACTAGAAGTTGTCTTGATGTTTGTCAGTGCTGGTACACACGAAAACACTAGAAGTTGTCTTGATGTTTGTCAGTGCTGGTGTACACGAAAACACTAGAAGTTGTCTTGATGTTTGTCAGTGTTGGTGTACACGAAAACACTAGAAGTTGTCTTGATGTTTGTCAGTGCTGGTACACACGAAAACACTAGAAGTTGTCTTGATGTTTGTCAGTGCTGGTGTACACGAAAACACTAGAAGTTGTCTTGATGTTTGTCAGTGCTGGTGTACACGAAAACACTAGAAGTTGTCTTGATGTTTGTCAGTGCTGGTACACACGAAAACACTAGAAGTTGTCTTGATGTTTGTCAGTGCTGGTGTACACGAAAACACTAGAAGTTGTCTTGATGTTTGTCAGTGCTGGTGTACACGAAAACACTAGAAGTTGTCTTGATGTTTGTCAGTGCTGGTGTACACGAAAACACTAGAAGTTGTCTTGATGTTTGTCAGTGCTGGTGTACACGAAAACACTAGAAGTTGTCTTGATGTTTGTCAGTGCTGGTACACACGAAAACACTAGAAGTTGTCTTGATGTTTGTCAGTGCTGGTACACACGAAAACACTAGAAGTTGTCTTGATGTTTGTCAGTGCTGGTGTACACGAAAACACTAGAAGTTGTCTTGATGTTTGTCAGTGCTGGTGTACACGAAAACACTAGAAGTTGTCTTGATGTTTGTCAGTGTTGGTGTACACGAAAACACTAGAAGTTGTCTTGATGTTTGTCAGTGCTGGTACACACGAAAACACTAGAAGTTGTCTTGATGTTTGTCAGTGCTGGTACACACGAAAACACTAGAAGTTGTCTTGATGTTTGTCAGTGCTGGTGTACACGAAAACACTAGAAGTTGTCTTGATGTTTGTCAGTGCTGGTGTACACGAAAACACTAGAAGTTGTCTTGATGTTTGTCAGTGCTGGTGTACACGAAAACACTAGAAGTTGTCTTGATGTTTGTCAGTGCTGGTACACACGAAAACACTAGAAGTTGTCTTGATGTTTGTCAGTGCTGGTACACACGAAAACACTAGAAGTTGTCTTGATGTTTGTCAGTGCTGGTGTACACGAAAACACTAGAAGTTGTCTTGATGTTTGTCAGTGCTGGTGTACACGAAAACACTAGAAGTTGTCTTGATGTTTGTCAGTGCTGGTACACACGAAAACACTAGAAGTTGTCTTGATGTTTGTCAGTGCTGGTACACACGAAAACACTAGAAGTTGTCTTGATGTTTGTCAGTGCTGGTGTACACGAAAACACTAGAAGTTGTCTTGATGTTTGTCAGTGCTGGTGTACACGAAAACACTAGAAGTTGTCTTGATGTTTGTCAGTGTTGGTGTACACGAAAACACTAGAAGTTGTCTTGATGTTTGTCAGTGCTGGTGTACACGAAAACACTAGAAGTTGTCTTGATGCAAGTGATGACACATGCGTCTGGCTGTTTCTAAAGAAAATCTAGCTACGGCATCACTGATGAACAAGACAGCCAATGCAAAACAACCACAGGGAGAGTTGAATGATAGCCTTTCGTGTTGCAATTAACACATCTTCAGGAGCTTGCAGTGTTACAAGCTTCTGAAGACGTGTTGATTACAACATGAAAGGCCTAGAGTTATCATTCAACTCCACCTGTGGTTGTTTGCATCTTGTATCGCTTGTTCTCGATTATTGCGTAAAAAAGCCAATAAAGACAAATGTATTTTTTTTATAATCATTCAAGTTGTTCGGTTTTCGATAAAAAAAAATTCTAAAGAAATTAAAGGTTTAATTAAGATATTTTTGACTGAGTTTACGGACACTTGAAAAAGAAGTTAAGAATGATTGATGTAAGTGTTAATTAAGATCCATGGTGTTGACAGAGTAAGTGCTGGGTGAACAACTGTGTTTAAGGTTCAAAAAGGTGTGGTAGTGTGTAGTCAGAAAAGTGTGAACTCTCACAATAATATAGTAATTAATGTGTTTGTGTCAGTTAAATTTATTAAGGAAGCAGCAGTGTTACCATGCCAGGAACGTTAAGCAATCATCTCTTGTAAACCTGAGTGATGGCACACACAACCTCTCATCTCCGGCAGTGATTTTAATCAGCCAAGTGCAGGTCACCTTTAGTGGGTGGTGTACAGGTCAGAGGTTACCTGGTGAGGTAGCGGCAGGTAGGCACGAGGTAGAGAAGAGGCAGGAATAAGTACGACAGATATACACTGGAAAATGTTTCACATTAAAGGTCTTTATTAGATGTAAAGGAAATACACAAGGCATTGTAATTTGAAATATTACCTGAAATACTATGCATTCTCATAATGTATCATTACCAGCATAATTACTACATGTATTTCCGTTATTGTGTAATACAAGATGTACCCCGTATATCATAACTCAGGTCCTCTGTACTTCAGTGATATACCCTGTATAGCATAACTCAGGTTCTCTATACTTCAGTGATATACCCCGTATATCATAACTCAGGTCCTCTGTACTTCAGTGATATACCCTGTATAGCATAACTCAGGTTCTCTATACTTCAGTGATATACCCCGTATATCATAACTCAGGTCCTCTGTACTTCAGTGATATACCCTGTATAGCATAACTCAGGTTCTCTATACTTCAGTGATATACCCCGTATATCATAACTCAGGTCCTCTGTACTTCAGTGATATACCCTGTATAGCATAACTCAGGTTCTCTATACTTCAGTGATATACCCCGTATATCATAACTCAGGTCCTCTGTACTTCAGTGATATACCCTGTATAGCATAACTCAGCCGTGGCCTTGGAAGAGAAGTGTTAGAGGTGTGGAAGACTGCTGGCGGCGGGCGTCCAGGGCAAAGTGCTGTGACAGTAAACACTGGCCTACATCACAACATGTGCAACATCTGGGTATCTTTATTTGTAGACGTTTCGCCAACCACTGGCTTTATCAGCATAATGTGAAGAATTATACAAAAGATGAGGTAATGAGTCCCACAGCCTGAGGGACTCATTACCTCATCATGTGCAAGTCAGATGTTGCACATGTGTCCAATTCTTCATGTTGTTGGTATTGTACATCATTTATGTACAACCATACTCAACACAAGTGGAAAAACTCTGATGTAGATATGTTGGTATGACTGTGTGGAAATTTGTTTCCTTATAAAAATGAAAAGTTGAGGAAGGAAAAAAGAATGAGGCAGCCATGTAGGTCTCTCTTCTGGGATAAATAATAATTATTATTAATAGCAGACACACAAGTATGGGAAAAGTGATATGGATGATTGTGTGACATAGGAAAGTCAACAAGAACTGTAACACCAGTCACTCAACTCTGCCTCACGTTTCCACTCAAGGTCGTTCCCCCCCCCACCCCTCCCTCACACGGAGAAGGGAGAGTAGACCTAGTAGCGACCAGCGAAGAGGCGGGGCCAGGAGCTATGAATCGACCCCTGCAACCACAACTAGGTGAGTACACACACACACACAGAAAGTAGAGAAAGTGCAAAGGTTTGCAACAAGACTAGTCCCGGAGCTAAGGGGTATGTCCTACGAGGAGAGGTTAAGGGAAATCGACCTGACGACACTGGAGGACAGGAGAGATAGGGGGGACATGATAACAACATATAAGATACTGAGAAGAATTGACAAGGTGGACAAAGACAGAATGTTCCAGAGATGGGACACAGCAACAAGGAGACACAGTTGGAAGTTGAAGACTCGGATGAATCACAGAGATGTTAGGAAGTATTTCTTCAGTCACAGAGTGGTCGGGAAGTGGAATAGTTTGGGAAGCGATGTAGTGGAGGCAGGTTCCATACATAGGTTTAAGCAGAGGTATGATAAAGCTTATGGCGCAGGGAGAGTGACCCAGTAGCGGCCAGTGAAGAGGCGGGGCCAGGAGCTATGAATCGACCCCTGCAACCACAACTAGGTGAGTACACACACGCACGCACGCACACGGCAGCTTAGTGACATGCAAGTTTTTAACCCCATCATAGAATGCTTGACAATATTCTCATCGCCCCTCTGAAGTCTCTCATCTCACACAGTTTCACCACTTGATGCACAAAACACATCCTGTTTGGTAAAGTATGACACATATTTGTTCCCACAATAGATTACGGTACCAGCACACTGCTGATGTATCCACTTTTAACAAAAAAGGCATTGGGATGCCACAAAAAGTATATAAGCGAAATTTTTACTTCATTAAGGAGCCTCATTTGTTTTATTGGTAGAAACAGGTGGCGTTTATTATTAGTGTTGATCAGTCATGAACGTATTTTATGCCAGGAAACTAGTTTATATGCTAAGTATTCCCCACCAGTGAGAACATCAGTCGTCCATATCTGTTAATGATAGATGCTGTGTCAGTGGTCGCGATATTAATGACACTTGAGTGCTTCAGCCAGTGAGACTACCCGTCACTTAAATCTATCAGTGACAAGCAGTCACCTATACTGCTGGCATACATGCACGAGTCTGACACTCCGTGACTACTCTTGCTTTGGCACCACCTGAAATTATGATCGTACCGACTGATCCACGTAAAGTGCCACTCCTTCAGGGCCACGTAGGTGTTTATCTTGAGAACCACAGGTTGAAGAGACGATGAGAGGAATGTTCGAGTATCACAGGAGAGAGTGGCATTGTTCGTGCTTCTAAGTTTGTATCTAACGTACGAATATTGTGGACGTAGCCATGAAAAACGTTCATTACTGTTGACGTTATTGTGCCAATTCACGTGTACGGGTGTACACTCGGGGTCGAGCTCCGGCTTCTGGGTCCTGCCGCTTAAATGCTGATTTGTCGGTGGCGAGTAGGACAAGGTGGGACATGATTACAACGTATGAAATCGTAAGTCATTGATAGGATGATGGGTTCAGATTATTTGAATTAGGATGACTGGTAGAAGCTGAAGACACAGATGAACCATAGGGATGTAAGGAAGTATTTCTTTAGTCTCAGGGTGGTTGAAAAGTAGAATGACTTGGTGAAGACAAACTCAATACACAGCTTCAAGAGTAGATATGAAAAGACCCAAGGGACCAAAAGTCAGTGATGCTGATTAAGATGGTCTAGGATGCGGGACCAGGAGCTGAGATTGAGTACACATACACTTTACTTACCAACCTTCCTACTTCCTTCCAAAGAGTAAATATTTGGTTTTAATTAAGTCATCATTTTAAGACCAAGAGTTAGTTTGATTTTTCTTACCAGATGAATTATCAACAACAAATAAAGTTTTAGGTTTGGTGGTATTGACAAGAAAGTGGAACCAACAACCTGGTTGATGTGTGTAGCCCAGCAGACACCGCCACCCATAACCCAGCTTAAAATATGTTGTTTTTGTTGCACGAGATATATGTAGATGTAAGATATGGAAGGCGAGAGAAAAACTGATAGATATATATGTAAATAGGTGGACGGATGGATGTATACACACACATCCATTGTAGCCCTCAGTAACACGACCATTCCACCATGATGTTGGGATGATATTCTGGCGGTCGGGTTACATGGGGTTGGTTATATGCATGTTGGTAAGGTATTGCACAATTAATACATAAGGTGGTGGGGATGTGATGGGGTGGACCCTTCCTCAGAGGTAGGTAGGTTGGTGAGAGAGAGAGAGAGAGAGAGAGAGAGAGAGAGAGAGAGAGATGGGGTCGAGTTCCAGCTGCTATGCCCCGCCTTTTAATCAACCGCTTGCCCCGTCAGTATTGTGCCTCCAACAGCCGTGAGCTTCGTTGAATTTGTATTTGAATTCCTGTATAAGTTTATCTTTTGTTTCGTCTCCTGGTGGATTCCACTCCCACGATCACGCTGAAGAATGTCTTATCTAGGTGTTCACTCTGTAGACTCCAGGTAGCAACTATTTATTCACTTCTCCCACTTTATTTTAAATATTTTTATTCGTCTTGCTGATACCTTTTAAATATCATGTATGTTGTGACCATGTCCCCGTTGGGTATTCGTTGAAGTAGTGATGTGAAGTTATTTCTTTTATCCGGTCGTATTGATGTTGTGCATGTGAGAGACTGGTGTGTGAGGCGGGGTAGCCTCACACACCAGTGTTGTGCATGTGAGAGACTGGTGTGTGAGGCGGGGTAGCCTCACACACCAGTGTTGTGCACGTGAGAGACTGGTGTGTGAGGCGGGGTAGCCTCACACACCAGTGTTGTGCATGTGAGAGACTGGTGTGTGAGGCGGGGTAGCCTCACACACCAGTGTTGTGCATGTGAGAGACTGGTGTGTGAGGCGGGGTAGCCTCACACACCAGTGTTGTGCACGTGAGAGACTGGTGTGTGAGGCGGGGTAGCCTCACACACCAGTGTTGTGCATGTAGAGACTGGTGTGTGAGGCGGGGTAGCCTCACACACCAGTGTTGTGCATGTGAGAGACTGGTGTGTGAGGCGGGGTAGCCTCACACCAGTGTTGTCATGTGAGAGACTGGTGTGTGAGGCGGGTAGCCTCACACACCAGTGTTGTGCATGTGAGAGACTGGTGTGTGAGGCGGGGTAGCCTCACACACCAGTGTTGTGCATGTGAGAGACTGGTGTATGAGGCGGGGTAGCCTCACACACCATGTTAGCTGTGCAGTTTGACCTAGTGTACGTGTACGTCTGCTGCTGCTACATCGTACTAACATTATCATTTAACATACTTCATGCAAAATAACCACAGGGGGAGTTGAATAATAGCTCTAGGTCTTTCGTGTTCATTCAACACATCAGGAGCTTGCAATGTTACAGAAACAAAGAAATCGTAGACTTTTCCCCTGAACGTCTCTAGAATGTAGAGAAACGTCCCCCCTGAATGAATCTGCTTGGATTTCTTACTTCATGTCTGCAGCATTGCAAGCTCCTGTGTTGATTGCAATGTGAAAGGCCTAGAGCTATTAATCAACTTTCCCTGTGGTTATTTTGCATCTTTTTATCGCTAGTTCACGATTGCTGCAACATACTGTATATATTACGACGTAGAATCCCTTGTTTACATTCACTCAGGCTGCTGTGTTAGCGCGTCACCTCGTGCTGAATCACCTAAGTAAAAATACTGTAGAGAGAAGCGTTTGTAAGTTTACAGGGAGCGTTTAGAAATTGACGCTGTTGATCCTGAGAGAAAATAAACGTAGCACGATGAGGATAGTGAACCAGATTGTTATTTGTGAAGCGTTAAACCCTTGGGAGTCCTTTATGGCAAGCAGTACCGAAGGCTTCATCCTCCGTGCGCTGATGACAAGAGAGAGAGAGAGAGAGAGAGAGAGCGAGAGAGAGAGGGAGAGAGAGAGAGAGCTCTCGCAGGCAGAGAGAGAGGTATGTTGAATACCCAGTTTCCACAGTGATCACACCCCCACCACCATTACTGCCATCATCGTCAATGCCACAACCATCACTAACATTAACACATGTTTCCGTGTACTGCATTATAAATAGAGAGCAGCACGTTGATGTACCTTCTTCCATGTTGGCCACCACTCCCATTCATCGCCACCCCGTCCCCCTTCCTCTCCCCACCTCCATTCATCACCTTACATCGCCCACCTCTCACTAACCCACCCATCACTCCCACTTCCTCCCTCTTTCATCCCACCACCGCTCTATTTCTACATCTGAAAATATTTTCACACCCCTCCCTCCTCCATCCCTCGTACCTTTCTCTCTTCCATCCTCCATCCCTCGTACCTTTCTCTCTTCCATCCTCCATCCCTTTTATTTCATGAGAGTAATTTTATCTTAATAGTAATTTCAGCTCTGCTGTAAAGGAACCTGTGAAGTTGAAAGTTAAATTATTTCATAGTAATACTCATAGTGAAGCGTCGCAGCACAAGGTGACATTCCAGCACCATGAAACAAACTCTATGATGGTGTATGGTAAGCAAACATGGCTGTGTTCCCACCATGTAACTCGTCTACAATAATACACCAGCACACATATGCGAGAGAGATATATCATAATCTACACCTGGAAGATTCTGCAGGGACTGGTCCCTAATTGCACACGAAATCCTCCATATTAAGCAAAGACTTGCAGACGGTGCAACGTACGCCCAGTGAAAGTAGGGCGCCACTGGTACACTAAGAGAAAACAATAGTGTCGGCCAAGACTGTTCAACATCCTCCCACCAGTCATAGGGCATTACCAGTAGGCCACTGGTTGTCTTCAAGAGGAGCTGGGCAGATACCTAGTCCTGCCAATCAGCCGGCTTGGCACTACTGAACTACGTGCAGCCAGCGTCAGCCTCTTGTCGGCTGTCCCCGGAGCCTGTGTCTGACCGTCAGACGTCGATCCCCGGAATGCCCATCATGCCCTCCTCCTTCCTTCCCTTCTGGCATGTGCGCCACCTCCCACCTCCTTCTTCCCTCTGGCATGTGCCCACTCCTCCTCCTTCCTTCCCTCTGGCATGTGCCCACCTCTCCTCCCTCCTTCCTTCCCTCTGGCATGTGCACCCCTCCCTCCCTCCTTCCTTCCCTCTGGCATGTGCCACCTCCTCCTCCTCCTTCCTTCCTCTGGCATGTCGCACCTCCTCCTCCTCCCTCTGGCATGTGCCCACCTCCCTCACTCCCTTCCTTCCCTCTGGCATGTGCGCCACCTCCCTCCTCCTTCCTTCCCTCTGGCATGTGCCCACCTCCCTCCTCCCTCCTTCCTTCCCTCTGGCATGTCGCCACCTCCTCCCCTCCCTCCTCTCTTCCTTCCTTCCCTCTGGCATGTGCGCCACCTCCTCCTCCTTCCTTGCATCCCCCCTCCTCTGGCATGTGCGCCACCTCCCTCCTCCTCCTTCCTTCCCTCTGGCATGTGCGCCCCTCCTCCCTCCTTCCTTCCCTCTGGCATGTGCCACCTCCCTCCCTCCTTCCTTCCCTCTGGCATGTGCGCTCTCCCTCCTTCCTTCCCTCTGGCATGTGCCCTCCTCCTCCTTCCTTCCCTCTGGCATGTGCGCCCTCCTCCCTCCTTCCTTCCCTCTGGCATGTGCGCCACCTCCCTCCCTCCTTCCTTCCCTCTGGCATGTGCGCCACCTCCCTCCCTCCTTCCTTCCCTCTGGCATGTGCCACCTCCTCCCTCCTTCCTTCCCTCTGGCATGTGCCCACCTCCCTCCCTCCTTCCTTCCCTCTGGCATGTGCCCACCTCCCTCCCTCCTCCTTCCTTCCCTCTGGCATGTGCCCACCCCTCCTCCTTCCTTCCCTCTGATGTGCCACCTCCCTCCTTCCTTCCCTCTGGCATGTGCGCCACCTCCCTCCTCCTCCTTCCTTCCCTCTGGCATGTGCGCCACCTCCCTCCCTCCTTCCTTCCTCTGGCATGTGCCACTCCCTCCTCCTTCCTTCCCTCTGTGTGCCACCTCCCTCCCCCTTCCTTCCCTCTGGCATGTGCGCCACCTCCCTCCTTCCTTCCTCTGGCATGTGCGCACCTCCTCCTCCTCCTTCCTTTCCCTCTGGCATGTGCGCCACCTCCCTCCCTCCCTCCTTCCTTCCCTCTGGCATGTGCACACCTCCCTTCCTCCCTCCTTCCTTCCTTCTGGCATGTGCGCCACCTCCCTCCCTCCTCCTTCCTTCCCTCTGGCATGTGCTCCACCTCCCTCCTTCCTTCCCTCTGGCATGTGCGCCACCTCCCTCCTCCTTCCTTCCCTCTGGCATGTGCCCACCTCCCTCCCTTTTCCTTCCCTCTGGCATGTGCGCCACCTCCCTCCTCCTTCCTCCTCTGGCATGTGCCACCTCCCTCCTCCTTCCCTCTGGCATGTGCGCCACCTCCCTCCTCCTTCCTTCCCTCTGGCATGTGCGCACCTCCTCCTCCTCCTTCCTTCCCTCTGGCATGTGCACACTCCTCCCTCCCTCCTTCCTTCCTCTGGCATGTGTCCACCTCCTCCTCCCTCCTTCCTTCCCTCTGGCATGTGCTCCACCTCCCTTCTCCTTCCTTCCCTCTGGCATGTGCCACCTCCCTCCCTTCCTTCCCTCTGGCATGTGCGCCACCTCCCTCCCTCCTTCCTTCCCTCTGGCATGTGCGCCACCTCCCTCCCTCCCTCCTTCCTTCCCTCTGGCATGTGCCACCTCCCTCCCTCCTCCTTCCTTCCCTCTGGCATGTGCCCACCTCCCTCCTCCTTCCTTCCCTCTGGCATGTGCACCACCTCCCTCCCTCCTTCCTTCCCTCTGGCATGTGCGCCACCTCCCTCCTTCCTTCCCTCTGGCATGTGCGCCACCTCCCTCCTTCCTTCCCTCTGGCATGTGCGCCACCTCCCTCCTTCCTTCCCTCTGGCATGTGCGCCACCTCCCTCCCTCTCACACCGAGACAAGGTGTTGTTCCATTCTCTTGTTTCAACCAGTTTGAGTGTTGTTGATAACAATGAAGAATTTCTTCTGGCTGCATTATTGACTGACCTCAACAGAGTGAGTGTTTTCTGTCTTACGAACGTGTAAGATGAGAGGTAACTTGCGCAACCGCTTACTTCCGTATACTATATACTTATCTCTTGTGTGAGTCGTTCTTGCTGCTCTTGTAATAGATCATCTTCAATTAAGATCTATTCTGAGACCAGTCAGCGGGGGCGATGATCCCTTAACATTTAACATGTTACTCATGTCTTCACGTCATATTAATAAAAGTTAATTGTTGTTAATGTATGTTGTGTCAGTTGTTAGTTTACGTCATTTGTTGGTGGTTCACGTCAGTTGTTGTAAATAGCCGTAGATTATTGTTGAATTACGTCCACTGGTGTTGATTTACGTCGAGCATTGTTCTGTCAGCTATGTTAGATATGTTGTGTATTATTAATTTACAAAGTATACTAATGATTTACAAAGTATACTAATGATTTACAAAGTATACTAATGATTTACAAAGTATACTAATGATTTACAAAGTATACTAATGATTTACAAAGTATACTAATGATTTACAAAGTATACTAATGATTTACAAAGTATACTAATGATTTACAAAGTATACTAATGATTTACAAAGTATACTAATGATTCACAAAGTATACTAATGATTCACAAAGTATACTAATGATTTACAAAGTATACTAATGATTTACAAAGTATACTAATGATTTACAAAGTATACTAATGATTTACAAAGTATACTAATGATTTACAAAGTATACTAATGATTTACAAAGTATACTAATGATTTACAAAGTATACTAATGATTTACAAAGTATACTAATGATTTACAAAGTATACTAATGATTTCAAAGTATACTAATGATTTACAAAGTATACTAATGATTTACAAAGTATACTAATGATTTACAAAGTATACTAATGATTTACAAAGTATACTAATGATTTACAAAGTATACTAATGATTTACAAAGTATACTAATGATTTACAAAGTATACTAATGATTTACAAAGTATACTAATGATTTACAAAGTATACTAATGATTTACAAAGTATACTAATGATTTACAAAGTATACTAATGATTTACAAAGTATACTAATGATTTACAAAGTATACTAATGATTTACAAAGTATACTAATGATTTACAAAGTATACTAATGATTTACAAAGTATACTAATGATTTACAAAGTATACTATTAATTTACAAAGTATACTATTAATTTACAAAGTATACTAATGATTTACAAAATATACTGTTGATTTACAAAGTGTATTATTGATTTACTACCATGAAATACAGCATTCGCCTTTAAAGTAAACAGGTTTTTGCATCAAATAAGTATTGGAGAGAGACAAGTAGTTGCTACACTGGCTCCTCCACACACACTACGACTGGTACAAACACTTTTTATGGTGAGTGTTCTCTTGCTTCTTTGTTCCTCTTTCTCTTCCAACGTAACTTTGAAACATGGCTGAAGTTCACTTCTAAACTTAACATCAAGGAAACTTTGAATTTTCAAATAATTTAAGTAAACTGTGTATATAAATTGAGATATATACACCTCTC
>WNWK01007300.1:67500-70000 GCA_009830355.1 Cherax destructor | reverse complement strand
GTGATGTCTTGAATAATAATATGTAAAAAGCATAATGTATCTATAAATGATTCACAAGACATTGTAACCAAGATCAAATCTGCGACATAAAGCGTTACCCACCCAGTACGAAGTGAAGTCAGTAATAATGGTTTGCTCTCTACCAAGTGTCTTTTGCGAAAAAAATTACTTGAGGATGTTGACCAGTTCAATCTTAAGGGGATCAAAGTATGTGGCAGGAAGTACGTGTGTGTGTGTGTGTGTGTGTGTGTGTGTGTGTGTGTGTGTGTGTGTGTGTGTGTGTGTGTGTGTGTGTGTGTGTGTGTGTGTGTGTGATTTTTGTTTAAGTGAAGCTTCAATACTAGATTTTTTTTTCTTTTAGACTTATCCTAGAAAGCTGTGTTCCACAAGGCACAGTACTCGCCCCATCCTCTTCCTCTTCCTCGTGTCATACTTTGCAGGCGATACGAGACTCTGCACGAGACTGTCATCTATTGAGGATACGGTTAACCTTCAAGAAGATATAAACCAAGTTTTCCAATGGGCAACAGAAAACAATATGATGTTCAATGAAGACAAATTTTAACTACTCCGTTATGGAAAACTGGAGGAGATAATAACTAGAACTGAGTATACTACAAACTCTGATCATACAATAGAGCGGAAAAATAATGTGAAGGACCTAGGAGTGGTAATGTCTGAGGATCTCACTTTCAAGGATCACAACAGTGCCACGATCACAACTGCAAAGAAAATGATAGGATGGATAATGAGAACGTTCAAAACAAGAGATGCCAAGCCAATGATGATCCTTTTCAAATCACTTGTTCTCTCTAGGCTGGAATATTGCTGTACATTAACATCTCCATTCAAAGCAGGTGAAATTGCAGATCTACAGAGTGTACAGAGGATCTTTACTGCACATATAAGTTCTATCAAACACCTCAACTACTGGGAACGCTTGGAAGCACTAGTGCTCATCTGAACGCAGGCGAGAAAGATATATCAAAATCTACACTTGGAAAATCCCAGAAGGAATGGTCCCGAATCTGCACACATAAATCACTCCCTACGAAAGTAAAAGACTGGGCAGGCGATGCAAAATACCCCCAGTGAAAAGTAGGGGCACTAAGAGAAAACATCGTAAGTGTCCGGGGCCCAAGACTGTTCAACAGCCTCCCACCATGCATAAGGGGAATTACCAGTAGGCCCCTGACTGCCTTCAAGAGGGAGCTGGACAGATACTTAGTCGGTGCCGAATCAGCCGAGCTGTGGTTCGTACGTTGGGCTACGTGCGGCCAGCAATAACAGCCTGGTTGATCAGGCCCTGATCCACCGGGAGGCCTGGTCGTGGACCGGGCCGCGGGGGCGTTGATCCTCGGAATACCCTCGACGTAGACTCTCCAGGTAGCTACCAACTTTAGCTGGGTTGGTAGTGCACTCTGCTCCATGGTCGAACCATGGTCCATGGTTCGATCCCCGGTACGGGTGGAGACATTAGGACATGTTTCCTTAAGACACCTGTCCCTGTTCACCTAGAAATAATTAGGTACATGGGTGTTAGTCGACTGGTGTAGGTTGCATTCTGGGGACAAAATTAGCCCGAAATGCTCTGCATAACAAGCTTTCTATATAGTATGTCATTGATGTCAGCTAGGCCTGTATACGTTGTAAATGTACTTTTAGAAATTAAGATTATTATTATTACAACAATTTTGTTGAAGTCTTCGAGAGGGAAGACAGAAACGTTGCTGTAAGAGGTGCATAGTGAGCTATGTTGCAGTGGGCAGCATGGCTGGGTTGATCACGCGTTCATCATGCAAGCTTGACTATGCTGCTATGTATGATAATCCATGTAACTGTATTTGTGTATATCTGAATAAATTTAACAACAAAACCTTGAATTCATCACAAGAGGGTTACCCTTGGAAGCTATCATCATAAAAAACGGTGGTGAGATTCAAATGTTAAAGAAAACTGAAGTTGCTCGCGCCTCGGGTATCCTCATCAATATTGTAACTTATTAGTTAGGTTCATACATAATTTAAAACTTTTACGATAGTTTATATAGTAAATTATGTAAAGTTTAACTTACAATAACCCAATCAAGTCGGTGTGACTTATTTCCCTTGAGGTCTTTTGTGTTGTACAGTTTTATTTTTTATACGCTATAAATGCCGTATATATTATTTACTATTACAAACAGTTATATTAAGCTTTCATGAGTTGTGCAGGTCAATGTTTCAAACATTTTTGCAGACAAATTGTGACTGATAAAGTGTGCCAAAGATGGAATTTTCTCCTCGTGTTGGCAATGTTTTCTTGTTTATTTCTATATTCAGTGATAGCAGCAGTTATTTATTACCGTAACGTTTATGTTCTTAGTGTTCGTTTTAATGTTGCTTCACATTGTTAGTTCTTTTGTTATTAAGTGTAGTGGTACCTGAGCGATGACCAGTTTCCCCGCGGCCCGGTCCCAGACCAGGACTTCTGCAGGAGAGTAGTATAGTGCAGTTATACT
>WNWK01007300.1:0-62500 GCA_009830355.1 Cherax destructor | reverse complement strand
AGTAAGGTGGGAGGGAAAATAAGGGTGCTAAAGTCTCCTTATACCCCCCTCCCTCCTCCACCACCAGTGACACTGGTATGACGTCAAGCCTCGCGCACTATATCATGCTTAAGGGTACATGACAGCTACGAAAGTTTGTCACCAGTCAACCTCACAAGTCTGATATAATGAAAGTAACTTTATTTGTTTACCTTTACAGTGATGACAGAATAGCCTGGTGACCCATCCTGTAGAAACTAGATATTATAGTCACAAGATGGTTGCAGCGGTGGGTGTGTTTTGTTGTCCCTGTTCACCTTTGATTAAAACAAGACACCAAGTCAATGATGACACTTTAAAAACACTCGCACGCTCTGGGTTGTTGCTGTACACACAGCCTTGTTCAAGGTTGCATAATGTACAGACAACTTTCTTTGCTAGCATCATTTGAAACAGTATTTGGAACATCTAAAATCCTTCAAAATATATAGTACTCCCTGGAGCCCTCTTTAGAAAGAGGCTTCACAATTTACATCTGGAAAACACAGGAGACTGAAATACACCCTACTAGAGCGCGAGACACTGCTACAAATATCCCAAATCAAAAGCAAGTGCAAAAAGTACACTGATAAGACTAAAGGGGTCAAATGCCTAATAATAATAATAATAATAATAATAATAAATATATATATATATATATATATATATATATATATATATATATATATATATATATATATATATATATATATATATATATATCTCTCGCTCATCATGAGACGGGCCAAAGCAGCATGGGTTCGACTCCTTGGCTAGTCGCAGTGTTATTGATTGTGTGTGTGTGTATATATACGTATATATATTATTAACGCGTCGGCCGTCTCCCACCGAGGCAGGGTGACCCAAAAAGAAACAAAATACTTTCATCATTCAGCACTCACCACACTCATGCATAATCACTGTCTTTGCAGAGGCGCTCAGATACGACAGTTTAGAAGTCCCTCCAAACTGCCAATATCCCAAACCCCTCCTTTAAAGTGCAGGCATTGTACTTTCCATTTCCAGGACTCAAGTCCGGCTAACCGGTTTCCCTGAATCCCTTCACAAAATATTACCCTGCTCACTCCAACAGCTCGTCAAGTCCCCAAAACCATTCGTCTCCATTCACTCATATCTAACACGCTCACGCACGTTTGCTGGAAGTCCAAGTCCCTCGCCCACAAAACCTCCTTTACCCCCCCTCCCTCCAACCTTTTCGAGGACGACCCCTACCCCACCTTCCTTTCCCTACAGATTTATACGCTCTCCAAGTCATTCTACTTTGATCCATTCTCTCTAAATGACCAAACCACCTCAACAGCACCTCTTCAACCCTCTGACTAATACTTTTAGTAATTCCCCACCTTCTAATTTCCACACTCCGAATTCTCTGCATAATATTTACACCACACATTGCCCTTAGACAGGACATCTCCACTGCCTCCAACCTCCTCGCTGCAGCATTTACAACTCAAGCTTCACACCCATATAAGAGTGTTGGTACTACTATACTTTCGTACATTTCCTGATATATATATATATATATATATATATATATATATATATATATATATATATATATATATATTATGGAAACTTTTCGATGCACCACTGTATAAAATCAGTCAGTGTGGTGTAAAAGTTGGACTACTTGCTTCTGGAACCGACAGTTTTCCTAATCGTTCAGGCCATCAGCAGAGAGGCCTAGCTCAATAGCGGCCTGCCAGGCCAATGATTTCTTAAACTATTAACAGATATTACCAGATATTGACATATAATACCATGTTCTTAGATATGATTAATGAGATCCCAGTCTTGGAAAGATTTGTTATTGATAAGTTGAAGAAAATATAACGTTGTAAAGCAAGATTTTATTGTGACAATGTTTGTTGTGTAGAGCTTCATAAAATTAGGACTATGTAAACATCTACAAGAAGTAAAACACTGTCCCGACAAAATCTTGTCTTGATGCAAGTCAGCCATAAATCTTGATGATGTTTTATATTGGTTGTGGTGTGGTGGCACTGTAGTGCCAAGACTGGGCAGAGTAGCGCGTGACGAGGTGCTTGACGTGTGCGTGGCTCTGGTATAAAGGGTTGGGCGTGGGCAAGCTTGGGTCATACCGACAAGAACAACCACCACACCACCACCGCCCACAGCACCGCCACCGCCGCCGTCACCACCACCACAATGTGCCGTACTTGTGGTCGACGACACAACTCATTCGTGCAGGAGTAAGTTTGTACACTTGTCATGTTTGTTGTGTCTATCATCATTATGTGTCTGAGTGTTGCCCCAGCAACGTCTCCTACAGCTACACCTTCAAGCACTGACATTTGTGAAGTTCATGCTTCTGTCTTCCTGCTAGGCGGGCGGAGTATCAAGCTTCCACACCTTACGTAGAATGACCCACTCAAGTTTAGCATCTTACTAAATAATGATAAATGATATAGGTGTGTGGTGATGGTGGTGTGTCAATCATCAGCCATAGTATTGTTGTTGTGGTAAGGTTAAGTGTTTGTATTAAACAATACTGCCACGATTACATTTGGTCTACATACTCTTGTATTGTGTTGTTACTTGTATTTCCTCCAGACTCTTGTTATCTACACACACTGGTCTGCCTGATGACGCCTATATTTTCTTATTCTTATTTACTTACAAAATTATAAGTGTATGGGTTAATTCATAGCTCCTAGCTTTTAATCTCAAAGTTCATCACTCTCAGTTGTCATGCTGTATGTAAATTGTTATGTTTAGTGATGATGTGGTGGTGGTGATGATGGGGTAAACAACATTGAACTTGAAGAGTCGTGCCAAGAGCGCCGGTGCCACCTACTTAACACAGACATTGCCTGTTTTTATCTACAAACATTATTCTCATCGTTCACATTAATTATTTTTGTCTGTGATGACAATTCATATAAATGTTTACGTGTGTAATATGAATCCAAATGTTAATGTATTGTTGCCTTAATTTACTGATAAATTTTATGGTAATTAATTGATAAATGTACTTAATTTACCATCTCTTGAATTATACTACTAACATGATTTACATGACATACACTGAGTAAGGCTGATCACTTGCTATTATGTTCTACTACCAAGCTTACAAAGTGCTTAACTTTATTTTTCTGCCATCTGGGTATTCAGTTTGCATGTGAGTGCCTTTGTGCTACGTAAACCAGGTTAGTCCTGGCACCAGTTGTGCAAGACACTTGCAACAATGCGTAGTCTTCTCCAGGAGGCAGATATTTAACTGCTTTCTAAAGAATCCTCGCTAAGCGATTAAGGAATGTGCTCACTCCGCTCACCCACGGCCACCTGTTTGTGTGTCCTAGCCTATATATATGTGCTTTCGGGGGTCGAGACTTAGCCTCTGACCTTGCCTTTCAACTTCTGGGCCTTATTGTATATATTTTTAAAACTATGTATGGAGTCTTCCACCATTCTTCGTTGAGGTCATTCCACTCCCCGACCTCCCTGAGACCTAAGTAATACTTCCTGACATCCCTGTGACTAATCTGTCTCTTTAGCTTCCAACTGTGCCCCCGAGTACCTGTTTACGGCCTCTCAATCAACCTGTCAGTTCCTCTTGAGTATTTTGTATCTTGTCGTGTCTTCCCTAGTCCTTCTGTCCTTCAGGGTCGTTAGATTAAATTCCTTAAGCACTTCTTCGTAGTTCACCCCTCAAAGCTCTGTGAGGTGTGTAAGTATATTTTAACATTAATGTGTGCTAAACATTGATCTGTGACAAGCGAGAAACCATATGGTCATAAAGTTGAAACACGGAAGGACGTCTTTATCTGTTAGTCTCGGTCAAAAAACAATAAGAGGAGGCTGAAATTAATCATTGAGATACCACTGCCACGAGTGTCCTCGGATCACGAGAAAAACATCTAGCTCTGCTGGATGCGTGATCTTTGTAGGATCGCTGGCTCAGTGGTAAGGTGATATGGTACGTTGTGTTGTCTCTTGAAGCGGGACAATGTGTAGTAGGGTCGAATCCTGGCCTGCCGCAGTTTGGTAAATGATTCAAAATCACTTGTTTCGTGATTTCATATATATATATATATATATATATATATATATATATATATATATATATATATATATATATATATATATATATATATATATATATATATATATATATATATATATATATATATATATATATATATATATATATATATATATATATATATATATATATATATATATATATATATATATATATATATATATATATATATATATATATATATATATATATATATATATATATATATATATATATATATATATATATATATATATATATATATATATATATATATATATATATATATATATATATATATATATAATATATATATATATATATATAATATATATATATATATATGTCGTGCCGATTAGGTAAAACTGGTCAATTAGCAAGAACTCATTTAAAATTAAGTCCTTTCTAAAATTTTCTCTTATACGTTTAAAGATATATTTTTTCATTTATGTTAATGTAAAAATTTTAATTTTGTACCAAGAGAAACTTTGAAAACCTACCTAACCTTATTACAACAAGCGCAATTTAATTTAGCCTAACCCAACTAAATATATTTTAGATGCGTTAACAATAATTTAATAATAAACAAACACAATGAAATATATTTTTTCGTTAGGTTCAGAATGATTTTGGCGAAATTATTGCATACACAAATTTTCGCTTGTCTTATATGGCAAGGTGAGCGTTGTTATTTAAGCCAAAATAGCAAGTTTTACCTAATCGGCACGACATATATATATATATATATATATATATATATATATATATATATATATATATTTTATATATATATATATATATATATAATATATATATATATATATATATATATATATATATAATATATATATATATATATATATATATAATATATATATATATATATATATAATATATATATATATATATATATATATAATATATATATATAATATATATAATATATATATATATATATATATATATATATATATATATATATATATATATATATATTAGGGATGTATCGGATGTGAAAATTTAGATATCCGGATGTGTATACGGATGTCTTACTCATTTTACGGATGCGGATGTAAGAAATTGTGCGGATGTTCCGGGGATGTTGATGCGGATGTATATGCGGATATCTGTTTGCTGTGAAATGCGGATGCGGATACGGATGTAAGAAATTGTGCGGATGTTCCGCAGATGCGGATGCGAATATCCGATACATCACTAATATATATATATATATATATATATATATATATATATATATATATATATATATATATATATATATATATATATATATATAGTATGTGTATGGCTGGTGCAGCATGCATTTGTACTGTTGCAGTAAGAGTGAACATTGTGGTATACGTAGTACAGTTTGTACACTACTGCAGGAAGAGTGAACATCCTGGTATACTTGGAGAGGGTTTCGAGAGTCAAACCCTGTGGCCCGGTCTGAGACCAGGCCTTGTGGATAAGGGTATGATCAACCAGGCAGTTACTGCTGGCCGCACGTAAACCTATGTAAGAACCACAGCCCGACTGATCAGGTACTGACTTTAGGTGCCTGTCCAGCGCCTTCTTGAAGACAGCCAGGGTGTCTATTGGTAATCCCCCTTATGTACTGGTATAGTACAGTTTGTACACTACTGCAGGAAAAGTGAACATTGTGGTATAATACAGTTTGTACATGACTCACAGGTGTTAACCTGCCACTGAGAATACTTACAGATCAACCAGGCTGTGATGGATATTTGGTTCAGCGGGCCACCAGCAGTAACAGCCTGATTGAGCAGGGAAGCACTAGACGAACCTGTCCGGACTCTGGGAGTAGAACTCTCGGTACTTGTCAAAGATGTTGCAGCAATGTTACCACCAACTTTACTGAAAATGTGAAACATTATTTAGCTGTGTATATTTGGGCTTGTTTGTAGGTTGTGTAGTGTGTACACAGTGACCACAAGATTGTGTTGTGTAGCAGTAACACGCTACCTTTCCTCTGAGAAAACTTCCCCTCAGTCCACCTGTTGCTGCTCTTGCAACATTGCATAGCTCATGATGATGCAGAAAGATGTGTGAAAAATCTTCAGCTGAAGATTTTCATCCCCCTGTAGCTTGTCTTGCTTTAAGATTACCTGATTGTATTGCGTGTATGTATATATATATTTGGGCTCCTTCAGTACCCTGGTGATGGACCGGGTGCTTCGGCTTATTCAGTGCCCTGGTGATGGACCAGGTGCTTCGGCTCCTTCGGCGCCCTGGTGATGGACCAGGTGCTTCGGTATATTCAGTGCCCTGGTGATGGACCAGGTGCTTCAGCGCCTTCAGTACCCTATTTTGTAGTGCCCTGATTATCAAAGCGTATTCCATGGGTGGAGTAGGTGGGTTGGGTAGGAGTTTTTGTTTGTGGGATTGATTTTGGGTTTTGCCTAGTGTGGATCAGTTGCTTGATGCAGTGTTTCTTATTTCTGTGTTCTTGTGAGTGAGAGGGGTTGGTGCTGAACGGGACTTGCACAGTTGTTGAGGGGGGGAGGGGTGTTGTAGGGGCTTCTTGCTTGGATGGCGATGGGGATGGGTTGCACAAATATTTTTGTTAGTGGGTTGGTTTTGATATGGACCTGCCAAGTATGGGCCAGTAGGCCTGTTGCAGTGTTCCTCCTTATATATATATATATATATATATATATATATATATATATATATATATATATATATATATATATATTAATAACAAGGAGGTGCTGCAGATCACAGGGAGAAGTACAAGATCAGCAAGTACAGAGACATAGGCCATCAGTATCAATTTGTCCTCAGTGGGATCGGAGACCCTGGGATCATGGGGGAAGAGTGCCACACGTTTCTTCAAGGAACTGGGTTCCAAACATATTGACACCACCAGGGACCCAAGGGCGCCCACTTTCATATTACAGCGCCTCAGCGTGGCCATCCAGAGGGGAAATGCTTGCTGCATACTGGGCTCGCATCCAGCTTCAGATGAGCTGGAAGATACCCATAATCTTTTATGTATTGTGCTAATGTAATATATATACATATGCATACACACACACACAGTGCTAGTCACGGCATTATGCCGCCCCCCCCCCACGTACCAAAACACAAACACATACCATGAAACATTATATTATATATATTTGCACACTTACTGAGGTTTTAATACTTGGTGCTGCGTCCTTTATGCTTAATCACGTCCCCCAGCCATGTAGGAAGACTCACACAAATTCTTGAGGGTTTGGAGAGGTATATTATTCCATGCCTCATGTAGAGCAGCCTCCAGCCACGGGATGAAACTGATATCCTTGCCCAGTAAACTTCGTTTCACTATTGACCAGAGGTTCTCAGTAAGGTTTAGGTCTGGGGAATTGCCTGGTCAGTCATTAAAGAACCTCACTTCACAGTCCACTGAACTACAGATTTGGCGGTATGACACGGTGTACCATCCTGCATAAAAACCGTAGCCCCACACTTGTCAAACGCCTCAGGTAAATTGTCACACAATAACTCCAGGTAATTATACTGGTTTTTGGGAAGCACAGAGTTCACCAACACTCTGAGCACTGAAACACCCCCAAACCATGAGCGGGTCTGGGTGTGTTGTGGTCCCACAGGTGTAACCTGGGTATAGCGGGTCACTACCTCTGGGCCGGTACACATGTCCCCCACGGTTACAGGTGACGGTGAAGGTTGCTTCATCACTCCAAAGTACTTCAGACCACTGTTGAGGAGTTCAGTGAATATATTTCTTTGCATAATCCAGCCTACGTTTTTTCTGTGGCTTGGAGAGGATTGGTTTCTTAACCTGGCGGTGACTACTGTAGCCCAGTTCTGACACATCTGTTAACAGTTCTTACAGATACCTCTGAGAGAAGATGTGGGTTCTTTTCTTTTAATTCTCTAGCAGTTATCTTAGGTGTACTCTCTAACTGCTTCTTTAACACAGTTAAGGTATGAACAGATGTCTTCTTCGAGGGGCCAGTCCGAGGTTTGGCAGACGGTAACTCGACATCGCCATCAGCCTTGAAACGCTGCACCCAGTTCCTCACTGAACGCTCACACACGCCAACATTCTCCACTATTTCTTTCATCTGGTGCCCAGCTTTGTGAAGCCCTATGATTTGAGCTATAGTTTCAGGTGTTAAAGACTTCCTTTTACCCATAATTAAACATGTATAGTCCCAAAACCAAAGGGAACACCGGACAAAAGTTGGGGTGGATGAGACAAAAGTGCAACACTTGCTCTCACCACGGCAGCCACGTGAGCACTGAGGAGTCACTGTGGAGTGTGGTGGCAGGCCGTGATGTCATGCTAACGGCTGGTAGAAGCTGCTGAAAAAGCCTCACTTGTTGGTCATTATTTCTAGTGCTCCTCTTCCCCTCTGTTTATTTTCTTCATGTGAATTCATTTGTATTATTGAGCAGTTCATGTTACACTTATATTTTAATTGTAATGATTAAAATCTGAATGACAAACTAAATAAAGATGAATAAAAGTCACTGTACCAGGACTGCAACAATTCATTAATAATCCACAGTTTAGAGAGGAAACTGGGCGATGTTTTTGTCCATCACTTGAAATATACATCTTTGTACAGTATTAATATTAATGTGTTTGTGTTTGATGCTGGTGAGGGGCTCTTGATTAGGGAATTGGATCTGTGCTCCAGTTCCCTGAATTAAGCCTGAATACCTTCCACATCCCCCCCACAGGCGCTGCATAATCCTACGGGTTTAGCGCTCCCCCTTGATTATAATAATAATACAGTGGAACCTCGGTTTACGATGTTATCACCTTACGTTATTTTCGGTAACCGATATTTATAACGTAAGAAATTTGTTTGTGGTTTACGATGTTTGCTCCGGTTACCGACATTCGTACCGGACCTGTCCGCTTGGCGCCCAGCTGAGCGCGCACTCCAGGAGCGTCAGTGCTATTGTTTACAAGCGAGAGCGACCACCCACCCACACCCACGCATTCATACCAGTATATTGTCATTATTCCACTGTTTTTAGTGCTTGCAACTGCTAAATAAGCTACCATGGGTCCAAGGAAAGATCCTAGTGCTAAGCCTGTGGCAAAGAGGAACAGAAATATATGTACGATAGAAGTGAAGAAGGAGATAATAGAAAAATATGAAAGTGGAGTGCGTATCAGTGAGCTGGCCAGGCTGTATGGTAAACCCTATTCTACCATCGCTACCATTGTGGATAAGAAATATTTAAGTAAAATCAAGGAAGCTGTTGTTGCAAAAGGTGCATCTGTGATCACAAAACAGAGACCACAAGTGGTGGAAAATGTGGAAAGGTTGTTGTTGGTGTGGATCAACGAGAAACAGTTAGCAGGAGATACTGTTTCGGAGGGAATAATATGTGAAAAAGCAAGGCAGTTGCATGATGATCTCCTTAAGAAAATGCCTGCAACGAGTGAAGTGAGCGAATTTAAAGCCAGCAGAGGCTGGTTTCAAAAATTTAAGAAGCGTACTGGCATACATAGTGTTGTGAGGCATGGTGAGGGAGCCAGTTCTGACAAAAGTGCGGCTGAAAAATATGTTCCTGAATTCCAGGAGTACCTAGAGGCTGAACAATTCTTCCCCCAACAAGTGTTTAATTGTGATGAAACAGGCCTGTTTTGGAAGAAAATGCCCAACAGGACCGGTTGCCGTGCTGGCAACCTGTACAATGACACAGTGGTGTGTCATTTCAGGGATGTGTTAAAGAATCGCCAGACACAGATCTCCCTGGACAAATTTGTTGTTAGAAAGAGGTCTAGTGACTCTCAAGCTGGTCCTAGTGGCATTCAAAGAAAAAGGGAAGTAACCCCAGAAAAGAACTTACCACCTGCAGTGTTAATGGAAGGGGATTCCCCTTCCAAACACTAGCATACTACTCCACCTTCTCCCCTCCTCCCATCCTCCACACATCAACAACTCTTCAATAAATGTAAGTGACATGTTATTGTATAATATTTGCATGTTTATTTATGTATTCTTTATTAAATTGTGTATTATTTAATGTCCAAAAGTTCTAAAAAATATTTTATTTAACTACTTTTGGAAGTCTTGGACGGATTAAATTTATTTCCATTATTTCTTATGGGGAAAATTGATTCGTTTTACGATTGTTTCGGCTTAAAATATGCCCTCTCTGACGGATTAAAATCGTAAACCGAGGTACCACTGTAATGTGTTTGTGTGCTTGAACTTATGACATCAGTTTCCTGTTTGATTGACAGGTCTCCACATATTGTGCCGGCTGGCACTTGGCACATGTCAAGTGATGATATCTTGGAGCCTATACCAAAATATCTCCAGACGAGTGTATTGATGCCAGTAACCTATATAGTTGGCAGTGTTGACAAGTGGGAACATGGGCACCTAACATAGCCGGGCAAAATGCCAGTCTCACCACACCTTGTTGGTGATCCAACCCATGCCCCCCCCCCCACACACACACACAAGGAATCGTTCAAGACACTGTACACCGTGTACGTCAGGCCCATACTAGAATATGCAGCACCAGTCTGGAACCCACACCTGGTCAAGCACGTAAAGAAACTAGAAAAAGTGCAAAGGTTTGCGACAAGGTTAGTTCCACAACTCAGGGGTCTGTCCTATGAAGAAAGGTTGAGGGAAATAGGATTAACAACACTGGAGGAAAGAAGGGTCAGAGGAGACATGATAACAACATACAAAATACTGCGGCGAATCGACAAGGTAGACTGACAGGATGTTCCAAAGAGGGAACACAGAAACAAGGGGACACAACTGGAAGCTGAAGACTCAGATGAGTCAAAGGGATGTTAGGAAGCATTTATTTCTTCAGCCACAGAGTAGTCAGGAAGTGGAATAGTCTAGAGAAAGATATAGTGGAGGCAGGAACCATACATAGTTTTAAGACAATGTATGATAAAGCTCATGGAGCAGGGAGAGCAGAGACCCAGTAGCGGACAGCGAAGAGGTGGGGCCAGGAGCTGAGTCTCGACCCCTGCAACCACACACACACACACACACACACACATTGGTGAGTACACACACACACACACTCACACACACCATAGATAAATAGGCTCTCTCTCATCCTCTACTTAACTACAGTAGTATATTTATAGTATATTTGTGTAGTGTGTCCTGCCAAGGTCTTGTCCACCTTCTTTCATCCCTTTACAATTCCGGATATGCTGGTATAAAACTTGAAAATTTAATATAAATATCTCACTAATACAGTATAATAAAAATGAGAAATATTGTAAATTGTATTCAATCAATATATACAGTATGTACATGAATTTATAAGTTTGTAAAACAGGTAACATTTTTGTTATTTCTACTATCACCCAAACAATTCCCAGGTTTTGCAGAAAATCTAATTTACATCATGTAGTACCACTGCAGTCATGTGCTGTATACAGTATTATGACCAGTTCACTCACTCACCTAACATGGGAATAGAGAAACACTGCAGTAGGCCTACTGGCCTATGCAGATGTGGCATTTAATTAACTTAACATATTAGTTTCACATTTTTTCCCACCAATTTTAAAGTTTTAAAGTTTCTTTCTTTGGTAGTACAGTGGTACCTCGAGTTACGATATTTTTTCGTTCGAGAATGCTGTTCAAGTGCCATTACCAAACGAATTTATCCCCATAAGGAATAATGTAAAATAGACTAGTCCTTTTACACCCCCAAAAATACACCTACAAAAGCATTTAAAAAAATAAACTTACATAAAAGGGCGATTTTGGGGACCATCGTAACTCGAGGTACCACTGTACATTGTTTTGTATGTTCAACCTTTTCAGCAAGGTATTCATTCATGTTAAGTAGATGAAGTCAAACTGAAAAAAAAACTAAAATAAAAATGTATAGAAATCTTAAAAAAAATTACTGGTAGTATCTGTTTTTTTCTGTTGCTGTTTGACTCAGTTTAAAGGTTTGTACGTACCTTTGATTCTTCCCCTCTCATCCTTTTTCTACCATTCTTTTTTCCCTCATCCTTTCTCACCCCCTCTACAAAATTATATTAGGGCAGTCGTGGGTACAGGTAGCTCTGAGAGGCATTCTTAAGTCTTAACTAAGCCTTATCTGTATGACATGTTTTTAATAACTTTAGTGTACATTTTGTCATCTTATACCTTAATACTGTTACCATATTTATTTTAATATGCTTTTACTATGTGTCATGAGGTTGATGTATCATGTGGAAATAAAGAATTTCAATTTGAGAGCTGTCAGAAGAATTCATTGGGTGTTATTTCAAAATCCTATAGACCACCATTGGCTTTCTACAGCATCCGTGTGTAGGGCAAGACGTGTGTGTGTTGTAACACCCAGGAATTATTAGATTTAATGTATGTCTAGGTAGAAGTATTGACTATTAATGTGATGATCTGTCTCCACAGCGGAAGTCCAGCGCAGCTACAGGATGCCAATAGTCTGGACTCATCTGGAGGCAGCTCCATCCCCTGTGAGTACCTCCTCAATCCTTGACATTACACAATAATCCTCACTCAAGGTAGCAGGTTGATAGACAGAAAACATCCATGCAGGTACTTGGGATCGCTGATTTTGATTTGATTCGTGCCTGTGAGTGGTCTTGAGAGTTCTACTCTGAAAGGCCAGCCTGAGGCCAGACTATTCTCAGCACTCAGAACTGTGAACTTGAGAGCAACTTTGGAACATTTGCAGCAGCCTTTACATTCCTTAACTTGTGCACAACTTTGCTCATAGCATTATGATATTGCTGCCTCCTGGAGGCTTTCCTTCTTCTCATTTAACTTTCATGGTAGTTTCAGAAAGTTACTTTTCCCAGTTGTGTTTTAACATAGATGATTCCTACCCCCAGAAATATCCCAGAATAAATTTTGTTTAAAATCCAAGACTCTTCAACTTTCTACAGGCTGGTATAAGAAATATTACCCAGAGGCATAGGTTTGCAAGAGGAAACTAGATCCCTGTCTGAAACATCACAGATCATCCAGGTTATCATGGATATATAGGTCTGTGGGCCTACACAGCCTACAACAGTCTGGTTGACCAGATAACCAATACTGAAGTCTTTCCTCAGGCCAGGCTTCAAAAGTTGAACTTTTAAAACTGGTCACAGGCATCACAAGGTACCAAGAAATTTGATTTAACAACAGCAAAGTTAATCTTGATTACATTAAATGTGGCGAGCCACCATGACAATTTTTGACCACCAAGTTTAAAGACCAACATTAGGCATTATTTTACAGAGCAACATCCTCAAGTCAGCGTATAAGATTGTAATTGTGTTTGATATAAATATTTTGGGGCACCATTATAACCCAAAAATATTGATACAGTTCATTGTTATGACTCATTCTTTGTATTCATAAATTATTATTTGTGCACCATTGTAAGTAAGTGATATATGTGGTTCATTGTTACTCCTGCTTAAGTCTCCTTGGGGCTGCGCTCGCCGGGGAAAGTGTCTCCTCTGCGAGGGCGAACCATGAAGGAATACGAGGAGCAGCTAGGCAACCTCAAAAAGGAGAACTTCTCCCTCAAGCTGCGCATCTACTTCCTTGAAGAACGTATAGGTCAGAAGTATGACAAGGAGGACAAGGACGAACTCTACAAGACCAACATCGAACTCAAGGTCAGTGCTCCACTGTAATGTGTGTTTGTGTGTACTTATTTATATGTACCTACCTATATATGATTGCAGGGGTTGAACCCTAGCTCCTGGACCCACCTCTTGCTGCTTTCTAAATTCAGTTTCTCCTAGTTTCATGGGCCCTGTCGTATAGTGTACTTACTTTTAAAGCTGTATATGGAGCCTGCCTCCATCTCATTTCGTTTCTTTCACTTGCTACCCTGAGGCTACAAAAAGTATAGTACTAACTTGTTAACTTCTCTGTGGCTCCTCTGCTATGCCCCCTGGCTTCATCTCCTTGCATCTCAAATAGCCTGTGACTGTTTACTGTATCTAATTCCCTAAGTATTTTGTATGTTATTATCATGTCCTTCCTTCTAGTGCTCTGATGATCATTTAATATTTCCTCAGTACAATTGAACCACCAACCTTGTTGTGCACCTTTAGATCTTCACCATATTATTTATATGCTGTGTTATGTGTTACCACCATGGTGGCATCACATTCTCCAAGATGGGCTTACCAAAACTTGTGTATAATGTCTTAAATGAATCTTTATTACAGTTCCTAAAAGCATTTCTTAAGTTAGCTAGTTTTGTATAGTATGTGCTACTTAAGTTATATGGATAATGTGCATTTCTTGTGTGCAGAAGTAAGGCAGAAAATAATGGGGAATGATAAGAAGAAACTAAATGCAGGGAAAACTTTATTGGTACAAGCACCAGACAAGCCTGACCCAAGGCCAAGCTACAGGAGTAAGAAAACTAGACACTCATCATTGGTATATAATGTTTGACCCACAGAGGGCTTTATCAAGTACTGTGGGTGAAACATTATACCAGTAAAGTCATCCTGCATTTAGTGTCTTATTATTCTATGCTTCTAGTGATATACTTGGGGTAGTTCTTACTCTCTGATCCTTTTACCTTGCATTCCCATAGAATATTACATTACACTATTTTTGAGAGCATTCATATTGGATAATACTGAACTGTACCAGTTATCTTATAGGAATCTGAGCTCTGTATTCTATTATTATTTGTGCTCATGTGAGCAGCTCTAGGATTTTGCTACATTTATTTTCTACTATACATCATTTGGATGTGGCATGGACAGGTTGAAACAGAGGCACTGAAGCAAGAGTTGTATGACAAGCAAGAGTTGGTGCGGCAGGCTTCGACGGTGCTGTCAGGGCTGGAGCAGCAGTACCAGGAGCAGGTGACACAAATTAAAGATCAGCATGAGCAGGAGAAGGAGAAGCTGCAGAGTCAAGTCCAGCAGCTGCAGAAGGTTAGTGACCTCGCTCAGTCACCTCTTAGTGAGACAGTTTCTTGTAGCAGTCACTTGAGGAATGTTTTCTGAGGAATGATCATTAGAATTATACAATGATTTTGAGGGCTTTTGCATTAACGCCAAGGGTCAGATGATGATGATTATTATTATTATTACATGTTAATATCCTCATCTTAAAAACAGATGATAATTTCTGATCTATTACATAGTGTCAGAACTTCACAAAACTGGCATTGTTTTCATATTTCTTCCTATTATAAATTCTATATTATGCTTCTGGCCTAGCTGGCCGCAGTGGATGACGCATCAAGCCTTCGCCAGTCCTTGTGCTGGATGACCCACATGGGGTTAGCATTTATTACATTTATCATGATCATAGCTTATTTGCACCACATGTTTAGGAGAAGTGGGTAGTGCATTTAGATGCATAAATTCATTATTTACCATAGGACTAACTGGACTTGATCTCTGGAGGTAGAAAATTCAGTATCTGCACTCTGAAGGATGGGTGAAGATATTGCAGTTCAGAGGGTCATTTGAATTGTGATGTCCTTGCACTTCTAGCAAGAAAGCTATTGAATTAATGATGGTGGAAGTGTTTCCTTCTCTGGGTCATCCTACCTTGGTGGAAAATGGCCTGTGTAGCAGAAGAAAAGAAATGTGGCTGGTAGGCTAAGACTACCTCACAACATCTCTGCTTTCACATGCACAACCTTCATGGAGGACAGAAAATAAAATCTTCAATAGGTAATCTATTATGCAGCTGAGTGTGGCACTTCCCTACATTAATTTTGCTTGATACATGTAAGAAACCAGCTCTGTTTACTAGCCCCTTGCTCCTGGCATTTTAGTCGCCTCTTACGACACACATGGTTTACAGAGGGAGAATTCTGTTCCACTTCCCCATGGAGATAAGTGGAAATAAACAAGAACAAGAACTAGTAAGAAAAATTAGAAGAAAACCCAGAAGGGTGTGTGTATATATGCTCGTACATGCATGTGTAGTGTGACCTAAATGTAACTAAAAGTAGCAAGACGTACCTGAAATCTTGCATGTTTATGAGACAGAAAAAAGACACCAGCAATCCTACCATCATGTAAAACAATTACAGGCTTTTGTTTTACACTCACTTGGCAGAACAGTAGTACCTCCCTGGGTGGTTGCTGTCTACCAATCTACTACTGTACCTATAATTATTATTATTATCATCATTATTAGATTCTAGGGAAAATGCTCAATCCATAGTGCTATACAGTGTTTGATAACTTCATATAATTATTGGTCCTCAGGAAGTCGATGACTATGCCAACCGATGTCATGAAGAGAGAGGCCAACTGGGAGAACTAACACAGCTGTGCGGTCTGGCATTCAGCACAGGAGCAGAGGAAGAGGAGGTTCAAGCAATTCCTTCCTCAAAGGACAATTTGAGTCTACCACTAAATCTTGCAGGGTTTACTAATAGTTATGCTCCTCCATCACCTGTACAAGGTATAGAAAATTAATCTTAATTCATTGGATTTTGTTAAAGAAGTAGAAGTAAATGCCTTTCATACTATTAGTTCTATTGTTATGCAGTGTACAGGAGGCCCTCCACATTCGCGAGGGTTAGGGGATCAAGAACCTCGCGAATGTTTGGTGCGCAAATATATTGTAGGGAAATATAATAGCATTTACTTAGCCTAACAATACTGCTTCCTTAACCTATTGAACTATGAACAATCATAAAACACATGAAAACATCATAAAATATTGTATATACATGTTATGGTTTAATAACAAATAATGAACAAACAAAACACTCGCCACTCGTAAGGTTAGGCAGATGAACTCTTGATGACTTGTGATGATGGTGATGATAATTAGCCATGCAGTTACTGATGACAGTTGAATGGAGGTGATTATATGGGGTGTAACTGCATGGCATGATGAGTCTAGTGTGTGGATTCTAACTCTTTACTGTCAGTGTCACTGCCAATAATAAGCGGCTGGGCATTAGCAAATGTTTGAAGCTCGCGAATGTGGAGGGCCTCCTGTATACCCAAAAGTTATATTGGTCCTATACAGTTCTGGATGTCCTTGGCAAAGAAGCAAGGTATAGAAAATTTTGCCTTTTTTTTTTTTTTTTTTTTTTTAATTTGTGATGACCAACAATGTTGCAACAAGGAGAAGGCTGGAGGCAGTGGAGATGTTGTGTATGAGGGCAATGTGGGGTGTGAATGTAATGCAGAGAATTCATAGTCTGGAGATTAGATGGAGGTGTGGGATTACCAAAATTATTATCCAGAGAGCTGAGGAGGGGTTATTGAGATGGTTTGGACATGTACAGAGGATGGAACGAAATATAATGACTTCGAGAGTGTATAGATCTGTAGTGGAGGGAAGGTGGGGTAGAGGTCGGCCTAAGAAAGGTTGGAGGAAGGGGTAAAGGAGGTTTTGTGTGTGAGGGGCTTGGACTTCCAGCAAGCGTGCATGAGCCTGTTAGATAGGAGCGAATGGAGACAAATGGTTTTTAGGACTTGACGTGCTGTTGGAGTGTAAGCAAGGTAACATTTATGAAAGATTCAGGGAAACCAGCAAACCGGACTTGATTCCTGGAGATGGGAAGTACAGTGTCGGCACTCTGAAGGAGGGGTGTTAATGTTGCAGTTGTATAACTGTAGTGTACGCATGCCTCTGGCAAGACAGTGATGGAGTGAATGATGATGAAAGTTTTTCTTTTTCGGGCCACGCTGCCTTGGTGGGAAACGGCCGATGTGTTAATAAAAAAAAAAACGATATGCAGTTAATTACCATGGTCTGTAATACATATATTAATTACTTAGAATAGTAGTAAAGGCAGGGCTAATAATTGACACTTGTTAATTTTTATTATACTATTCAGATTTAGTAATTTCAGTATCTCCTGTATTTCCCTCAGGAATATTCAGCATGCCACCCATGATAGCAGAACCAGCTGCCCTCGAGAAGTCACAACCTCAGTTGACTCCAGTTGATGGTAGTTACAGCAAGACTAACATCGAAGAGCCAGAGTCAGCTGAGCAGAGAGTGGTGATTCTAAAAGCCCGGGTGGCTGAACTAGAGAAAAGAGTGACTGAACTAGAGGGAGAACTGGCTGCTAAAGTAGAAACTACCTCTATATTAGAGGGTGATATCACCAACTTAAGAAAAGAGGTACTGCAATACCACTTGTATGTGCTTAGTCATTATACTGTTTCCTGCTCCATGACTTGGTTCCTTAAACCTGTAGTACTCCTTAATTTCTATTTTTTTGTTTCTGTGTAGAATTTTCCGCGTGTATCCATGTCATAGGTGACTAAATTGCCAGGAGTGAGAAGCTGATTTAACCCCTTTAATTTTACTTAAGGAGAAAAAATAGAACCAAAAGAACTAGTCTCAAAAGATATGTTGACTTTTTGTTGTGTGTGTGTACATTTATATGTAGAAAAGAATCGATTATAGTAGTTATGCATGTTTGAATGCACATGGATATAAAGATAAGAGTTATTGTAGATCCAGCTGGGAAAGGGGTCAAGGTTACGTTCCCACCTCCTGACCACTCATCTCGATGGATTTTCATGTACTCTTGTAACTGTTCATTCTCCATCTCCATCCTATCATGATCTAGGTAGACACAACTGTAACACTGTGAGGTCTTCAAGTGTGTTTTCTATCATAGTATCCTGTCCCAAGCTATATGAGACTAAAGGGTAATTTGATGGGGCATTGTTTGCTGTGGGAGAACCTCTTGAACCTCTTGAAAATTTGTCATCTGCCCTTTCATTTCCTCCCCTCCTGTGTACTTCATGGTTGATATAATCTCCCACTCATTATGTTCCCATCTACTACCTGGGCCACCTTCAGCCTCTTGGATTCCATGGATAATTAGTAACCTCCCTTTTCCTTCCAGATTTCTTTGTCTGATTGTACCATTTTCTTTGCTGTTTCTCTTATCACCTTTTTTAGCCTCCTTGTCTTCAGAGAGCATCACTGTCACAGTGTTTCTTTCACTGTTCTCTCCAAACCCCTGGGCTTCCTCTCCTTCCTTCACTCTATCTGACCCTACTAACTTCCATCTCATTTCCTTCATGATCTCCTTCAGATCGCTTACTTCATATTCCAGTTTCAGGGCTCTGTCTTCTGCTAAATAAGCCCTATTTACCTTTTCTGCAACTTCTTCCCTGGCTTTCTTATGTGCTGCCACCATACCATTTCTTCCAGCTTTAGGACCCTTTCCTTTGCCACAGCTGTCCTATTTATCTGATTTTTATACCTTGCTTCACTGCATATTGCTACAGTTTCTCTCAGAATGGAATTGAATTCTTAAACTCCTCTCTGTTGGGCCTTTAGGTCATCCATTATTGTTCCCAAGTATTGTCAACTGCTTCCTTCGCTTCCCTCCTCTCCCCTAGGGTGTGAGGTGTGCTGAGGAGAAAGATTCTGCCTGGTGTTATCTGATCATAAGGAATTTTGAGCTTTAACAGAATGATTGTGTTAGGCGACAAATGCAAGTGTTTAATAACAAAAAAGGCACAATACCGTGACTGGAACAATACACACACAACCCGCACATATAAAAGGGAGGAGCTTACGACGACGTTTCGGCCCGACTTGGACCATTTACAAAGTTACACTAACACACAGAGACGGAGGAAGGGGTATTTATAGGCAGGCAGACAGGGGAGGGTACAAGAGAGTGGGGTACTAATGGAGTAAGTAGTGGAAGTGGTAGTAATAGTAGTAGTGGAGACAGTCATATTCTAGGAAAGGAGCACTGCAATGAGGCTAGCGGCCCGCAAGGGTGGGACGAGAACACAGAGGGAGGAAAGGCGTTAGTGTTAGTGTGACTTTGTAAATGGTCCAAGTCGGGCCGAAACGTCGTCGTAAGCTCCTCCCTTTTATATGCAAGTGTTTAGAGATACTCATGGAAAGCATAGTAGGGCTTAAGAAAGCCGTGATTTATTGGGTGATTGTGAATGTTTTCTTTGGGTCATCCTGCATTGGTGGGAAAGTGTAAAAAAAAAAAAAAATCTGTAGGATAATAGCAAATGCTTTTTATCAACATTTTTTTTGTTGTTGTCAGGATGAATACGCATTTCACTGTTTTCATTTAAAAATAAAATATGTAATCTGATTAAATATCCTTTAGCTCCTTTATTTAGTATGCTACAGTAGTTCTGTATTTGTTTCCATTTTTTAACACATTGGTCGTTTTCCACCAAGGCAGGGTGATCTAAAAAAAGAAGAAACACTTTTATCATCACTCACTCCATCACTGTCTTGCCAGAGGCATGCCAATAGTTTTTTGATGAATATTAGTACTTTGTATATTGTACATCTTTCTTATATTTCAAATGTGAACTTTGTAAAGGACATATACCTTAATGGAAGTTTATCTCTTCAGTATCTCTACTTCGATACCACTTGTGTACTCACAAAGGAATTCTTCAAGAATTTTCCTACATGGAAAAAGGAGTGGGAATATTGCAATTCAGAGGGTTTGAATTATGACTCCTGTGCACTTCTCACAAAACAGCTGCTGTTGAATTAATTTGTTTTTCTTCCAAAATAAGCCATTAGGGGTTGGCTTATTTTGCAATAATTGATCACTTGTCTGCGATATCTTTACATATGTACATCTAATGTTTTTAAGCTACAATTTGATGTCTTGATTTCAGTTGGAAGACAAGGTAGAAAAAATAGCAGACCTGGAGGGGGAAGTGACAGAAAAGGACTTGAAAATTGATGATGTGATGCAAGAGCTAGAAACACGAAACATTGAGATCCAAGCCAAGGATGACCAGATCCAGTCTCTCTATCAGGATCTAAATAGAGTAAGTCCTTTAATATTGTCACACTGTATGCCTGTCCTACTACACTGAACTGGTAATAGGCAACATAGTTCAGGAGTAAATTGATATTTTGTTCACAAAACAGATATTACTCATTCTCTCTCTCTCTCTCTCTCTCTCCTATATTCTTTCTATCATCCACGTCTTCCCCTCCATCCACACCTTCCCCTCCACCAACCACTCCTTCCTCACTTCTCTACACCAACACCTTCCTCTTTCTCCACCACCCACACATTCCTTCCTCTCCCCACCACCCACACATTCCTTCCTCTCCCCACCACCCACACTCCCCTCTCTTCACCTCTGTCTAGACCCACCAACTCCACCACTTGCACTTCCTTTCTTAGCTCTCCACCACCACCACGCCACTTCAGTGACAGTGGACTTCTTTGGCAACATTTTTAGTGTTCCTGAGAGTCCATAGTCCTTGATGGTGCTCAAAAAAGGAAGTATCTAAAGAAAAAGGCAACCAAAAATATTGATACATATTATGATGTACTAAATAGATACTTTTTACCCTCTTAATTTTAGTATGAACATCTGCATATATCTAATGTTAATTTATCTTCCTGTAGGTCGAGCCAGAAATAGAAGTCAAGGTTCAGGAGATTGTGGAACGTGACCGAATCATTGAGGAAAAAATAGAACAGATAGAGCAACAGAACAAAATTCTGGTAGAAATTCAAATTACATTAGATGAGAAACAGAAACAAATTGCTGATATGGAACACAAGATTACGGAGTCCAGTGAAAAGATAAAGAAACTCACGGAGAAGCTTGATAAGTCCTGTAAAGTTATTCAAGTAAGTATATTATCATCATTATCATTATTACTTTTATTTTTTCTACCTCATTGGCCATTGCCTAACAAGGTATTATTATTACTTTTTCATAGATCAGTGCTAAGCCTGTAGACTTTAAGAGTATGGAGGCAATTTGAAGTTACTTGTTTAAACAAGACATGGGGACATTGAAATGTTAGGAGGGTTCTTTGATGGAGTGATGGTAGCAGAGGAAACAACTGTAGACTTCTTCTTTCAACAAACCAGCTGCATCCCACCAAGGCAGGGTGGACCAAAAGGAAAAACAAAAGCTTCTCCTTTTTAATTTAGTTCCTGGCATGCATGGCTTACAGAGGAAGAATTCTGTTCCACTTCCCCATGGAGAACTGTAGACCTATAAGGCATTATATTGGTATTCATAGAGGAGCCCAGCCTATCGTGTCTGCCCACTTGCTATGCCTGGTCAAGTCTGAGGCAGAGGCCTGTAAGGGACAGCCTATGTCACTTTTGAGAAGATTGCCCTCAAACATTTG
Source organism: Cherax destructor (assembly GCA_009830355.1). Lineage (NCBI taxonomy): Eukaryota > Metazoa > Arthropoda > Malacostraca > Decapoda > Parastacidae > Cherax > Cherax destructor. Next base: position 40,333 of record WNWK01007300.1, on the reverse strand, counting down.
CAACACTTTTGCACCATCATCTTGGTAACCAACCATACAGTTTTGATTAAACTGGTCTTATTTTAAAGACTGATGAACATTTTTGTATAGAAATGCAAATTTCATTCACTAAAAACATTTCACTTACTGGTGAGTTTGTTGGTTTTCCTAGTGCCTCATATACGGGGTTAAAAATAATAGGTATGACAATTGAAAGTTAAGAGGGAGAACCTTGCTGTCATTGTATGTAAAGTAAAGCATTGCTCTTGCTTCAGTGACTAGCAAGCAGGAGTAGAAAGAATGTAATACAGTGGACCCTCGCTATTCGAACACTCCAAAACTCACCATCATTCCAGAATGCTGTTCAAGTGTTGTTACCAAACGAATTTATTCCCATAAGGAATGATGTAAATTAAATTAGTCCATTTCAGACCCCCAAAAATACACTTATAAAAGCACTTACAATAATAAACTTACATAAAAGGGTGAGTTTTGGAGTGTTTGAATAGTGAGGGTCCACTGTATTCTGTTTGAGTGTGAAGGGAGGGGAAGGAGGAGCTTGTAGCACTTGGTCCTGCTTTTAACTTTTGACTGATGTGAAATAGCCTTGTTATATCTATTTATGAAGCTTGTATGGCAATGTTATGTTCAGTTCATTTTATCATCACTTTTATACTGAACAAGTGTTAGTGGATATCTTGGAGGCTTAATGGAGTGTGTAACTGCAAATTACTACAACCCATTTTTCTTGATTGAACCTTAGTGAAGAGCCTACCCTTGTATTACCTGAAGTATATTTTGTAATAAAATCATATTATGCTCTTTTTCAGAAATAGGAGACCTAGTTCTTGCATTATTTCTTCATGTCATAGATCAGTCATAATGCACTACTTGGAATGTTCTTAAATTTAACTTTGTATTTCACTAGATAGGGGGGTCCCATTACGTGATGCATGCTGAAGAATGGCTTTACATATCAAGTATATTATTATTCTTATATTAAAAAAAGAAGACATATGCTAAACCCATGTGGACCATATCGTCGAAAATTACGTGTGTTCTGGTAGTGGGAATAAATGGTACTCTTCGGAAGGCTATGTTACTATATTTGGGTTCTTGGTACATAGGCAGTGTGTTTAAGTTGCCCAGGCCCAGAGGGCCATGCCCAGGAGAGAGGGACTGAGTAGACATTGTTGACTGAGTCAGGTTGGTTGCCAGAGTGAGACAGGGTAAACGTGGTGCGGGCTGAGCTGGGTGGCAGCACCAGCATGGCGCAAAATATGAACCCAGCTGGGTATACAGCCATACAGTGTGCCGAAGGTGGGACTTTTGGAGAAGAGGACTATTGAAGTCAGTGCATCTGCACTGAGTGTTTCGAAAGTGTCCGTCTAACTTTTTAATGGCATGCTGAAACTTGTGAGCTTAGCCTGTGCTCGTAATGCTTTGTGTTTGTGTGTCATTGGGCAGGTGTAAGCTTTTATATTCCCTAGAAGAAATTCTGTCTTCAGTTCTCTTGCCCCATCTTCTAGCATCATAATTTACTTTGTATTATAGTAATACTAAATTATCTTTTTCAGACATTTGCAGAAGAAGCTCAAGCTCGCGATAAGGAAATTGTATCTCTGAAGAAAGACATAAAACGTAAAGAGAAAAAAATTAGAGATCTTGTGGCAGAACTCAAGGAGGCTCTTGACATGCTAAATAAGGCAAAATGGGAAGCAGAGACAAGTGGTGGTGAAGATGGAGTCAAGGAAATGGCAGAAGAAGAGAATGAGGTAAGCAGCTTTGCATATGCTGAGAATGTGCCACTTGATAGCAAAGGGTCTAATGCATGGAGGATGGAAGACAGTGCCAGTAGGCACCCAACAAGAAAAACTGGATTCCATGAGCAGTCACAGCAGCCTACTTACAGCACAGTAGAGTTTATCCAGAAAGTTAATAACAACCGTTATTTTTTTAGTTCTCCATCAGATCCTATTCCAATATACGTATCTCCACCTCAATCGCCTGCTACTTTACACCATAATGTTAGATATCAACTTTTGCATCCCAGAAATGATTTGTCATGAGCATGTTTGCTAAGTTGCTTTATTGAGCTTATTTTCTTTAATAGCTGAATTTTTTAAATACTGCATAGGCACTTTTTTTCAAATGGTAGTTTTTAATCAAACTGTTAGGTTAGGAAAAACAATCAGTGTTTTGTTTTTCTGTTATATGTTAGTGTTCCTTCATTTTTTGCCAGAATAAAATTTTTTACAGTTACTAATTCTTTTTTTAAAGCCTTGCATGATTGCAATTCCAGTGGAAATGTTAAAGAGGAAGACAGTCATGTACCTGTCATCTACTTGCTTGAAATGCTAATTTGCAACTAATTTTTACAGAAATTAACATTATCAGGTAAGCAAATTTTAAAGAGCATTTCTTTGCCCACATATTCAAAGAACTCTTGACTTGTATCACAATATTAAATTTGTATTTTTTTTTGCAGCGGCTGTGGGCAGAATTGGAGTCTCGCAAGAATGAGGTACTAGCATTGCGTGCAGAACACAAACACTCCCTGTCTGAGGCCGAGGAACGTGTGCATCAACTTCAAAAACAATTAGAGGAAAAAATAAAAGCCCTTGAAAGTCAGCAAGACAAACACAATAAGGAGACTGAGGAGCGGGAGGCACGTCTGCGTGACCAGACTCAGCAGGTGGTACAACTCGAGAGTGAACTTCAGGCACTTCGTGGTGATATGTCAAGTAGGGAGGGACAATTGCGCACTAATCAGGGACTTGTCCAAGGCTTAGAAGATGAGTTAGCTGTAGCCAAAGATCAGCTGAAGGAGAAAAAGGCAGAATTGGAAGTTCTTCAGGAAGAGCTGAAAAAGAAAAATAATGACATGCAGGATTTGGTGAATCATGAATTGTGGGAAAGAAATAGGGAAATAGAACGTCTTCAGGAAAAGCTTAGTGCCTTGACATCAGATCGTCGTCATCAAATCGAGTGCTTGAAAGATGAGTTAGAAACCAAGAACAGCGAACTGAGGAGAATGAAAGCCAGATTAAACTGTGAAACGACTGAAAATATTGACAGTAACCAAGCAGCTTTATGCCCTAAATCTAACGGCAGTCAGTCAGCAATAACTCCCACAGCAACTGACCAACCCAAGAATGCTGCCCATCTGACAGTTGTTACAGGATCTGGAGGTGATGTAGTTACTGTAAACCGTCCATTACATCTAACATTCACCGATGATAACTCTGCTTCTGTGCAAATGCTCTATCAGGAAATGAGCAAAGTAAGAGGTGAGGCACAAGCTCTACGCTTGGAAAGAGGCATCTTAAATGACAAACTTTCAAGTTTACAGAAATTGTATGATCAAGTTTGCCACACAAATAATTCACCACGTACTAATGAGCATATTGATTCCCTTAAAGAGCAACTCGAGGAAAGCAGAGAGGAAAATTTGGTAAAGGACCGGAAGCATGTAGAAATAGTCAGTGATTTTCATTCTCAAGTACAAGTTCTGCGCACTGAACTTCACAATGCAAAGAAAAAAATTAACCGGCAATTAACAGAAGTTAGTGTTCGCAAATACCAGGAAGCTCTGAAAAGACACAAGCAAGAAATTGCCTCTCTACGAAAGCGGTTAGCAGATTCGCATAATGCATGTGATCTACTCAGAACTCGATTAGAGGAGCTAGCAGACTTCTTAGAACGCATTCTAGAAATGGAGGAGAAAGGTCTTATTAATTTGAGTCAGATGTCTCCAAAGCAGTTGGCCTTATTACAGAAAACACTAAATGAATCTCGTGCTCTTTCTCGATCATTGTCACAATCATTAATGATTGGTATGGACTTCACTGATCATGGTGATGATACACATCTCTCTAGCTCAGTTAGTTCAGTATCTTCTTGGAGCCTACAAAGAGATGATAGTTTTTCTGAAACACTAGATTATTTAGGAGCTAGCAGTCATGAAGCCCTAGCTAGTCTTCCTGATGAGACATTGTTACAGCCAGAGGATTCCCATGATTCAGCTGTTCAAGCACTTGCTGCACAGTTCAACACTCAAATTGACCAAAAAGCACGAGAAATTGATGCCATTGCTGAGAATGTGTCAGAGCTTAGTGAAAAGCTAGCAGAGAGAACACAGCAGGTAGAACAACAAGCAGGAATAATTGGTGAACTACGAGGGCAAGTGAGTCACCTTCAGGATGAAGTACGATGTAGAGACCTTCAGCTTCTTACATTTCAGGCTGATCAAAATAAAGACAGCCAATATGCTCTCCACAGTTCTTGGCAGAGTAGTATAAACCCTTTGGCAGCATCATCTCAGAGCACTGTGCATGCTGTATCCCCTCAGACTACATTGCTAACCCATAATTCTAGCAGTCAAGAAAGTATTCACAAGTCCCTAAGTAATTGTTCTGACTCGTTGCCTCCACCCCCTCTGCACCTTCTTCAAGATAGCGAGTGTGAAATCACACCTGATATCCGGGAGTTGGAGATTTGTCATGCGTCAGATCGTAGCAGCCTGAGTGCAGTCAAGAGTGCGTATTCTACTGATGCAGCTATCAAAGCATATAGTGGACACCTAGGTTACTTTCAGCAGCATGTGACACCTGGTAAACAAAATTTGGATGATGGACTGAAGCCACTGGGAGAAAAGCCCAATGTGTTAGTTAGCTGTGTAATACCTGAACAACCTTGGGTACCAGTTTCTCCATCTGAGAGTGAGGCATGGAGTGAGCCTGATAGAAATGTATCTTTAGCAAGAATTGGACTTGATGCTTGTACACTTGTGGGTGCACCAGATAGAGCTTTATCAAGATCTCGTCAACAGAGAGCATCTGCTGCCATTACTTCAGAATCTGATTGTGAGGCTGCACATGAAGACACTGTTACATGCACTGCTAGCAATGCACCTACACCAGGAAAAGTCTCCAAACGACGCTCTGATGTTGCAGAACTTAGACGTGTATCTACAAAATTGCGTGCCGTAGAGCAACTGAATGACACTCTTCGTGCAGAATTAAACATATATCAGACATTAAGTCAACAAATGACTAATCAACAGCATGACCAACAACAGAGGCCTAAGACTAGTGATAAAAGTGTTGAAACACATAAAGGAGAGACAGCAGATGCCTCGGTAGGTGCTGAAGAGGGCCCTACATTACCACTACCTCCACTAACATTTGTTGTTCCTGCACCTCTCTTAGATGAAATTTGTGCACTGCGTCTGAAGCTAGAAGAGGCAATTGCTAATAATGACCACCTTCGAGACCAACTGGAAGCAGCATTAACAGCACATCCTCAAGATGAAGCTCGATTTCATCATCTTACTGCTGCTTTACAGGTAAATATTTTAATTGACAATAGCCAGTTTTGAAAAAAACATGAAATTTTATTATTTAGTGTCTTAAAAATATGAAATTAAATTGATATTACAAAGATAGTTTAAGAGTTTATCACTTACACAGAAAAACCCATAATTATGAAAAACAATTCAAGCGGACTTTTAAAGAGTATAGTTAATAATAAAATTGCCCTATCTTTTCAGACTGCTCAGGAAGAAATGCGTGATGCAAGAGATAGATTGCAGGGGTCACAGGAATCAGTTCGTGAGCAACAAGAAAAATATAACAAAATAGAGCTGAAACTCCAAGATTGTGAGAGCCGTTTAACGCAGTGTTATATAGAACTAGAAGCCTCACAGACAGAAGCATCGGCTGTTAAAGTTGATTTGTGTAATGCTCATAAGCTTATGCAAACAAAAGACTTGCTCGTGCAAGAACGTGATGCTCAGCTAGCAGAGAGAGAGCAAACCATAAAAGATATGAGTGACCAAATTTCTCAACTTAAAAAAGATGCTGCCAAAATACCAGATCAGGATAAACATGTGCAGAAATTACAGTTAGAACTACAAAAGCAAGAATCACGTCTACTCCAAGTCAATAAAGAGCGGTTGTCTCTTGTTGGAGAGCGTGCTTGCCTACAGGCACAGCTGGCCTCTGCCTCTACCCAAGCTCGTTTGCTTCAGGATGGAAACCATGAAGTAGGTGTGGGTGAAGAGTGTATTTCTTTACTTCAGCAGCTTGATGTAGAGCGTGCTACAATTTCAACCCTACAGCAGGAGCGACAACGGCTGCTATCGGACAAGGAACATCTTGAAAAGGAAATGCAGATACTGAAAGAAGAAGTAGCAAGCTTGCAAACAAAAATTGACCATTTGATATCTCATCAGGCTTATGTTGCAGAACAAGCTGCAGTGGAGAACAAGGGCATGGCAGAGTTACGTAATGAATACACTTTACTGCAGTGTAACAATAGTGAGCTGAGGTCAAAGGCTCAGAATCTTGAAGTAGAATTGAGAGACCTAACAGAAAAGCAGAAAACAACAGAAGATGCACAGCTTTATTTAAGTGAAGAAAAAAGACTTGTAAAGCAACTAACTGCACAACTAGATTCTGAACGTTGTCTCACCGCAAACCTCCAGTTACAGTTGAAGGCCCTTCGAAGAAGTACATCACCAGCCACGTCCCAAGGTGATGAGTGTAAGTGTATAACCAATGTATTTTAATTACAATTTTTATATATGATATAATGAAATGGGGTGACATGCTTTCTGCCAAACCCTAGGTACCTTTTCCTTTCCCTTTGAATGCATGTAATGAACAAATACACCAATAGCTCGAACTATATCCCCACCTAATTTTAACATTTCTGTCTTGATCCCATATATCCCATTTCCTTTACCCCCTTTCATTCTACTCAGTCTTATGCACTTACCCAGCATTCACATTTGATGCACTCTGACACTCCTTTAGTTTTAATCTACCTCCATACTTCGACCCTCTCCTTATTACCGGTACTAGCCTACCTTTCTCCCAATAGGTTCTTATATCTTACCCAGACTATCTCCTTTAATGTATTAAAGTTTACTTCACTTTTGCCCACTGATGACATTCTCCTTGTACCCCATCTTCTTCTCACTGTCACTAAATAGTGAGCTGATATATCTGTTGACCCTCAAAAAAATATGTACATCCAGAAGTCTACCCCATCAAACTTTTATCTACAAATACATAGTCCAACTACTGTAATTGCTCCCCATGTCATTTTGTATACTTATTTCTCCTTTTATTCCTTAAAATATTTATTGCCCATTATAAAACTCCTTTTTACATAATTGGAGACCCCCATTATCATTTACGCCTGGCACTCCAAACTTACCTTCTGTGCTATCCACATCAATTTCTCCTGCTGTATCATTTTGGTCTCGCTAATCTCCTAAAATCTCTTTCTACACACCTCTTCCCCAGGTGTGTAAACACTTACTTCTTACATACCCTTATTCTAATCTGCATAATTCTTGAATATAAACACCTATACCCCTCTTCTTCTTCCATAGTAATCATTTAGTATTACTGCTACCCCTTCTGTAGCCTCAGTTCTCTCAGATACACCCACTTAACCCCATTTACTTCTTATTGAAGTTGTCCTCCTTCCCCTTCCCTGCAGCTTATTTTCATTCACAACACACTTTTATTCTTATCTGTACTAAACCCACGTAGATTCAAACAACCAAACTTTTTCGTTTTAGTAATTCATATAGGAGAAGAAAGTTACTAGGACCTTGCTTCCAGCATTTTGGTTACCTTGTACAACATACATTGCTTATGGAGGAAGCACTCTACCCCACTTCCCCATGGATATGAAAGGAAATACCGTTAAGACAAGAACTATTAAAGGAATTATTAGGAAATTTAGATGAGTGCATGTACACATGCTCATGTATGTGCACAGTTGCATACATAGTATGAACAGTGTAAGTAGTAGTAGCAAGATATACTGTACGTGTCATCTTATGAAACAAAGAAAAGACACGAGCAATACTACCAGGGTATACAATAATTACAGGTTTCTGTCTCGCATTCATTTGGCAGGACTGTAGTACCTTCCTGGGTGGTTGATATTTTCCAACTTATTGATTATAAGAATAATAATGAAAGCATGAATGTAAGTTATATATTTTAAAAGGCGACATTCCCAAATGTATTATTAATCAAGAAACGAGAAGTTGTGTAAGTGAAAATATTTAGGATGGAAATTCAATAATGTGTGTTGCAAAGAATCCAGTACTAGATGCACTTTGAACTTCACTGAATGGAAAAAAAATAGCATAGCATGCATAGGAAATCTACAGGGTGTACTTGTACTGCTGTTCATTATGGCAAAGCAATATCCTGCTAAAAGCAGTCAAGTTGAACATGAGCAGGACTGAACTGACCAAATTAAATGACAAAATAAAGAATGAAGTTTGAAGCTGTCGAGGCTGAAGAATTTGCCAGGATAGGTATGAATCACATAAAATGATCATACTAACATAATTAGTGATCTTTAAGTCTTTCATCAAATACAAGGCACAGCTTGAACTAACTTTTATATTGGAAATTGAGAAGTTTGTGTATAATAAATTATGTTTTCAGTGCACAGCCCTGCTGAATATTTTTTTATGGGGTTGTACCCTGATTCACTAGAATTACCAATAAACAAAGAATTTAAAAATATTGTAATTTGATTTCCTTAAGCATTCAACTTAACATGTTTTATTTATTGATACCTTTGTCAACAGCCGTTGTTCCAAATGCAAGTGATCGTGCTTCACATGAAAGTGTCACTAGTATTGAGTTCTTCCATCCATTACCTGAAAGTGCATCACGGAAACATAGGGCAGCTTCGCTCAGTCCTACTTCTGTCAACAAAGGTAAAGTGCAGGAGCGTCGTGCCTTAAGCAGTAGTCGCAGACGAGATGGTAACAAACGTATCAGCACCCATTGGAGTGAAGATAAAGAAAACCTTCACATTGCCACCACTACAATCACCACCACCAACAGTAGTAAAAGAAACAGGCGTATTCACAGTAGCAATTCCAGTGAAGCAGTGTTCCCACAACAGGCTGCTCAACCCCTGCTACCTCACCAACCTGAAGAGGAAGGAGATGGGGGTACAACTTCTGGTGAATCTCCTGATTTGGGTATTGGCTCTGACTATCACTTCTCCAGCTTAGAAAGAGGGACTCGCACGCTGCGCTCACTTGTACACACTGCTCATGATCTCCCAATACCACCGTTGTGCTCCGAACCTAGTAAGTTTCACCTAGTAGTATAATGTCAATATTCTCTCCTCAGACCACAGCAAAAAGTCACTCTGATTCACACAAGGCTTTCCATCAGTGTTAAACTCAAATTTTAAATAGGTGTCTTATTTACCAAAAACTTCATTTTAGGTTATTTTTTCTTGACAACTGTACACTGACATTTTTTCTCTCTTGGTATTTTCAGATTGAAATTGTAATGATTTTTTTCTGAGGTCTGCTCGAGAGCCTTACTCTCACAGCAGTTCTGTATATATTACTAACATTTCTAACATACCTAAAGCACAAAGACTGATTGTACAATATTTTCAAGTAAAAGATTAATCTGTAATCCTTTAAGTTTCCCCTAGTACACCATTTGTAAATGTATAATTCAGTTATAAATGAAAGCCTATTCATTGTATTTTAGATTTATTTTTTCCTATGCTTATTGACTTAGTGTAGCTTTCCCACACCTACTGATACTTTTAAACCAGCACTTTAGTGCCCAAGGACCATTTTTGTGATTAGAATCTTTTGTTCTATATTTATGTTTTAACATTGTTTGATTATTTATTTTTATAAAATGAGAAAAATTTGGCATTATTATTATTAGTAGTAGTAGTAGTAGTATAATCAAGGGAGAAGCGCTAAACCCGTTGGATTATACAATGCCTGTGGAAAGTATTTCAAGTTTAATTCAGGGAACTGAAGCACAGATCCAATTCCCTAGATCAAGAGCCCCTCACCAGCATCAAGAAACCTTCCTTGAGGGGATAAATTTTGCAAAATATTATGCAAGTATGCATACTGTAAGACATCTCTTGAGATATTGAATGTTATAGATATCTACATATCTTGTGGCCTGGGATTAATATTGCATGGAACACTGGTCTTGGGTAAAGAAAGCTCTGGTTTAGAGGATATAGTTTAAAGGTTTTAGTTACTTTTTACCACAACTAGACCCCCCCCCTAAGATGATGGTTCTTGTTTCAATTTATGGCTGCAGATCTCCAGCAGTTCCTGAGTGAGTACACGCTATGAATGAAAGTATTTGTTTAGCAGCTACCCTGTAAGGGTTGATCCAATAGGGTTTTTTCACATTGTGATTGTTATCTGTAGACTGTTCAGATACTCTGTGATATTTTCATCTTTGTTGAGAAGAACAAAATTGTTGCAAGATGTTTTGCTTGTAATTTGGAGATATAAATTTATATTAACTATTTATCTTTAAAAGTGTACAAAATATTTTTATTTAATATTAGCTTTTCCCAGTGTATTGATTCCTAATTTTGCAAATCAGTTAAATAACTGTTAAATTCAATAACACAACACCTTAACACATAGGGTACTTACCTTCAACATTTTGGGAAACTGAATGGTAAAAAGTTTATTTTTGAACTTGATTCATGATAAATGTACATTACTGTCTAGATCAATGATAAGAAATCATTTATTTCTAATGTATGTGATAAAGTGATTAACTCTCAGCCATATGATAACTTCCTGGAATTGTACATATGCAGTTTGGATCACCCCATTACCTCATGCTTGCTCTGGTAATTGTCTTTGAGTTTGCAGTGGGATGAGTTCTAGCTTCTAGTTCTGTATTTAATTTTGCACGCTAAGAAATTAACAGAAGTGCAGTTGCTATTATAAGTTGCATTGTGCTTTAGGGGTATAAAATAATAAGTAGGATGAAAATAGCATGTATAGTGTTTCGAGTATTCACCTTTAGTTGCTAGTAAGTTTTATCATTTCCTGCATACTGTATTTGCTTTATGGCAGATTATCAAGAACTGAAGACAGTAAGTGATAGGTCTTAATGTTGAAAATAAGACAAGTGTGCAACACCTGGGTATCTTTACTGATGTGACATTTTTAAACAACCAATGGCTTTAATTCAATACAGAATAAACACTGGAGACAGTGGTAGAGGAGAGGAAATTTTGAGCTTTATTTTTCATCAAAAAGGATACCTGTGTGTCTTATTACATTAATGGTATACAATAACAACGCAGAGGTCTTGTGGTATACAGATCATAAACTTTATAAGTTACAGTATACTGTAATATCTCTTGTATTCATAGTTATGCATGCACTGGAGTATCTAAATTATAAAATTCTGAGCAATAAAAATCATCAACTATTATTCATTGGATATAACATCCGAAAGAGATTTTTTGCAGATTTAAATTATAAAGTTTCTACTCAGAAATTCCAAATTCAGGAGATCTTTCTAAATAAGATATTTTCAGAATTTGGAAGAATTCCCAATACGGTATATAAATATGACTGAATCCTATTAACCTTTACTGATCCCCTCTGTTTTTAATTTTTAATATTTTTTTTTCTGATGACAAATATTGATACTGCATAAAGAGAAATTATTTGCATGCCTGCAGTGTTAGAGTGGCTCAAGTGGAAGACATGTGCAGCACTGTATTTTAAGACAAAACTTTTGTTAGCAAATTTTTTCTAGTGTTATGGTGCCACATTTACTTTCCTTGATTTAAAACAAAAAAACTTGTGGTTACCAAGATATAAAGTTTGCTGCATTATGTGCACTTGCATGATTTACGGGTTGATATTTTTGCATTATGTATTCATTTTTTTTTTTTTAACAAAACGGTATTGCTAACCTTATTTGGGATATAATATTGTGCAAGTTTCTTAGTCGACTATCTCATTACCTTTACACCCTTATAAGGAAAAGTCTCATTTTTCACTCCTATTTATACATGTTCTTGCTTTTTTATCAGTTGGTTTGCAAAGTAAATATTCATTGGGAGGCAAGGGAATATAGATATTGTAATGTTCACAATGTATTTGCTGTAGTCATAATATATGTATAATGCAAAATAATTACATTATTAAGACTGAGTCTGATTACATAATTATTACATGCAAGATTTCACCTAGTCAAGTGAGGAATCATTTTACAGCAGCATTATGTTGCTAGTATTTATTTCATCTTGTTACTGAAACTGAACAAACTAGTCCAGCTTTCCAAACTTTAATTTAATTGTCGATCTTTAAAATTGTCTTTTTAAGTCTACCTCTGAAAAAAATACTCCTAATTCTTAACCGAAATGATAGAATAAAACTGGCTCGTACTGACCATAACCAGTTAGCAAACCAGTAAAGGTTTGTAATTACAAAGCATTTACATTAGAATTCTCATAAATAATGGTAATATGACACACAGCTAACTCATATAAACTTAGCATCACACTTTGTACTTTTATTACAGTAGGACCCCATAATTGTGGGGAATATTTTCCAAGGATTGTAATGCAGATAGTAATGAACCCTATATGTTTTTTTGTTGACATACCTATTATAAAGTTTAATTGATAAATTACACACAAGAAGTGGAGAATTATCACTTTTCACAGATGAGAAGTACTTCATGGCTTCTCTTAGGATTTGAAGAACAGTCAGTCATAAGATAATGATACATACTGTATTTTAATTTGAGCATCTTAGTTACTGAACTTTGCACTAGAAGTTCAAATTCATTAAAAAAATTAACAATTAATACTTTCTTCCTCTCTACCTTTTCATAGACCTTTAGCCACATCAATTGGCTTTTTTTTTTCCTGCCACTGCTTGTTTCTAAATAAAAATTTGCTTTCTTCAGGTCACAGCACTTTAAGTGTGGAGAATCAGCAGTTAAGACTTCAGCGGGATAATCTAACATCTAAGTTGGCCTCTACAACTGAAACATTAAAAGAAGCTCTAGAGAAGCTCTCCAAAGCAAATCAGCGTAAGGAAAATGTAGAAAGAGCTATTTGTAAACAACTATACAAGACACATGATGTGCTAAAGAAAGCAAAAACTCACCTTAAGCAAGCAAATGGACTTCCTCAATAAATTTCAATGTTTATATGAGGCTATCTGATTAGTGAAAAAAATTAACATATTCTGTATAAAAGTTAGATACTGCATTGGACCTTTTGTGTTGGCCACTGGTAAATTCATTAGTGCTATTGGTGTTAATAACTTACCACAGTGAACTGTCAAAACAATATATGTAGTGCAAGACAAATGTCAGAACTAAAAATGTCTACATGTAATTTGAAGTATACTTGTGTTGTAATGTGGGGAGAGTGAAGACAATCGTGAGAATTGCTCCAAGTTAAATGGCTGTTTGACTCATTGTGTACCGTCCTATATAATTTGTGACTACAGGTTGGTGATAAATGATACAAGAACACTACATAAAATATTGGGAATACTCCCTGCTCTGTGATAATTGGAATAACCTTGGCAGGTCTGATACTTGGCTTTGCCCACCAGTGTTTGTAAATTTTATTACAATTTGTAGAGATGGCATTGTTAAACATGTTTGTATTGTATATATGGTGCTGACTTGTAGGGTTCACACTTAAGTTTTGCTTTTGAAATGTTGCCATTCACAGTAACTTAACACCATCACTTGTTGGGTTGCCTTCTGTGATTACAATAGCCCACACATCAGGTTTTATGAAATTTTAAGGATTAAGTAATATCAAAACTGAGCTTATGCATTGTTCCATATTTAAGCATTTATTCATCACAAGCCCTATTTTCTATGGACATTCCAACTGTCAATCACAACCTTGGTAAAGATTACCATCATTTAATTGATTTTATTAGTATTTCTATCTCTTCCTGTAACATTGTCAGTGGTCTTATTATTTTACTGGTTCATTATAGAGATTGCTGTTTAAAAACTTATGAAAAAGAAATGTATATACATACTGCACATGTACATTTTCTATATTTATATATTCTTTATGAAAATTGTTTTGGTGGTTCTGGTTAAACTGTGCTGTTCTTTTGTCGTGGTGCTGCCATTTAGGGCTAGTATGTGTGTCCACAAATGAAATGTTTCTGTTTGGTAGCAGAAATAAGATGTGTACACAGTTTGAAAGCCTTTACAAGCAACTGCCTACGATTACATGCACACAAATACTTCTGCCTCCAATCCAGTTTGTTGTACAATATTTTAATATTTATATTGTATACATTAGGAATATGCCAAAGTATTGGTGTGTATTGGCCTCAAAATTTTGGTATTGTCAAAGCCCTAGTATACATTTTGTTTAATGACAGGATATATTGAAAATATCTTTGTGATGAAATATTGCTTAACTTTTTAATCCTTATTGCCGGGTATTAATAGGAAAGGTTTTTAAATCAGTTGATTGTACAGTATTATGGTACAATACCTTACTGCACAAAATTAGAGATATGTATATGTAATTATACACATTTGTATATATAGCACATGAGGCATAAGAATGTTACACAAAGGGTGCTTGTACAGCTTCACAAATGTGTATATACTGTATTTTGTACCAAGATAGTTGTCTTCCAAGATTTATTATGTACAAAGTAGGTTAAAAGTGTGTGTACTTTGTGCACATTGGGCCTCGAACTGATATGTATTATATAGTTGAACTGACATGAAGCTTAAAATATCAAGAAATAAGTAACACTTTTTTTTTTTAATCAAACCTGTAATTAATATTGAAAATCTAAGGATAAAAGCAAAAACTACTACTACACTTTTATTCATGAGGGAAGCACTAAATCCATAGGTGTCATACAGAACCAGGTGAAACAGGAGGCACTGAAGTTTGATCCAAGGAAGGGAAGGATAAGATCAAAGTCTCACCAAGGAACCTCTCGAGGGAAAGTGATAAATAACATGAGTAACTACAGTACAGTCATCCCTCGGTTTTCGATTTTAATCCGTTCCAGATGGATCGGCTAAAACCAAAACTATTTTCCCCATAAGAAATAATGGAAATTCGATTAATCCGTTCCAAAAACCCAGAAGTTTGGAAAAAAAAAATTTTGGGGGGCCTTAAAGATAGATTTACATGCACAAATGAATGAAATGAATGTGGCACTTACCCTTACTGAAGACTGATGTTGTTGGATGGAAGAGAGATAGGAGGGGAGAGGGTAGAAACCCTAATTTTTGGAAGGGGAATCCCCTCCATAAGGACTCTAGGTACCAAGTCCTCATCTGGGGTCACTTCCCTTCTTTGTCTTTTAATCCCACTAGGACCAGCTTGTGATTCACTGCACACCTGTGGCACTAAATATCTCTCCAGAGAGCTCTGTATCTGGCAGCTCTTTAAAATGGTCCCTAAAATGGGACATGGAATTGTCATTGTAAAAGTAGCCAGCACGGATTGCAACATCTTTGTCAGGGTGATGTTCCTCCACAAATGATTGCACCCTACTCCACATTGCACAAATCTCCTTAATCTCTGAAGAAGGCACCTTACATCTTTCTTCCTCCACTGAAGCAATTTCCTCAGATCTGTTTTGTTGTTGTTGCAGCTCAAGCTCTTGCAGCTCTTCAGTGGTTAGATCTTCATTGTGGTCCTCCACCAACTCTTCCACATCCTCTCCATTCACATCCAACCCCATAGAAGTCCCCAATTCCACAATACTTTCCACAACTTCCATAGGCTCATCAGGGTTAGCTTCAAACCCTTCAAAATCCCTCTCTGGGACACAATCTGGCCACAACTTTCTCCAAGCAGAGTTCATCGTCCTGGAGGTCACTCCCTGCCAAGCTTTATCTATAAGGCCTATGCAATGGAAGATATCGAAGTGAGCCTTCCAGAACTCTTTTAGGGTCAATCTAGTGTCTGAGGTTACATCAAAGCACCTTTGAAACATTGCTTTGGTGTACAGTTTTTTAAAGTTTGCAATGACCTGCTGGTCCATGGGCTGGAGGAGAGGAGTGGTGTTAGGAGGCAAGAACTTCACTTTTACAAATCTGAATTCCTTAGGCATTTGGTCTTCCAAGTCTTGAGGATGACCAGGAGCATTGTCCATTACCAGGAGGCACTTAAGTGGCAATTTATTCTCCAATAGATATTTCTTCACACTGGGGCCAAACACTTGATTAAACCATTCCAGGAAAATTTCTCTAATGACCCATGCCTTAGCATTAGACTTCCAAAACACACACAATTTACCCTTGTCAACACTGTAGTTCCTGAACACACTGGGATTTTCAGAGTGATACACGAGTAAAGGCTTCACTTTTAAATCCCCACTAGCGTTACCACACATGAGAGTTAGCCTGTCTTTCATAGGCTTGTGTCCTGACATTGCCTTTTCCTCCTGCGTGATGTAGGTCCTCCTTGGCATTTTCTTCCAAAAGAGGCCTGTTTCGTCACAATTAAACACTTGTTGGGGTTTAAATTCTTCTGCCTCTACATATTCTTTAAACTCACGCACAAATTTTTCAGCCCCATCTTTATCTGAACTGGCACCCTCACCATGCCTTACAACACTGTGTATGCCACTTCGCTTCTTGAAGTTTTCGAACCAGCCTTTGCTGGCCTTAAATTCATAAACCTCAACACTGGTTCCAGGCATTTTCTTTACAAGATCGGCATGCAACTGCCTTGCTTTTTCACATATGATGGATTGCACAACACTATCACCCGCTAGCAGTTTTTGGTTTATCCACACCAATAACAATTTCTCCATATTTTCCATTGTTTGTGATCTCTGTTTCGTTATCGTATTCACCCCTTTCGCAACATTAGCTTCCGTGATTTCCTTTCTCTTTGCCACAATGGAACTGATGGTTGATGGGTTTTTCTTGTATATCCTGGCGAGCTCGGCAATACGTACACCACTATCATATTTTTCTATTATTTCTTTCTTCATTTCTACAGTGTTCCTCACTTTCTTTACCAAAGAAGTGGCACTAGGAGCTTTCTTTGGGCCCATGGTAGCTTATTTAGTAGTCACACACAATAATCAAGGGCCAAAAACAATGAATTGTTAATAAATATTTTGTATAAACTCCTGGGGTGATGTTCACTCAAGCATAAACAATGCTAGACTGCGTGACAATGTGCGTGGGAGGTGCGTGGGTGGCGGGCCTACGGCCTTTGTATGTGCGCGGCACTGGTGGACAGGTCCCATACGGTCGGCGAAAACTAAAACAATCGGCGAAAACTAAGACAAATTTTCCCTGAAAAAAGTCGGCGAAAACCAAAATCGGCGAAAACTGGGACAAGCGAAAACCAAGGGATGACTGTACTTGACAACATCGCACTAGCAAAGATAATAACGAAAATAAGCCTCAAACTCCCATGAGACATACAGCTAAAAATAAAACAATTATGTTATGACTTGGTAAAATTTTTCCACACTAAATGACCCACATGGGTTTGGTGCTTGCTTTTTAAACAATGACAATCTATCGACATGTTCCAACTGCCTAACGTCCACAGCAGAGCACTGAACGTGTAGGGATCGCTTAGTATGAATTCAACAATTCCCTCCATTCTTCCAATTTAAAGGTCTAGACACGGATATTTTATCACTATGCATAAAACTACACTAGAATTATTTATGTATCCTAGTATAGTTATAAAGCCTTACTTGACACCAATTGCTTAGGTCCTGGATATAAATGCAAAATCAAGTGGAGAATCAGGCTCATTTATAAGGTTGGAGTAGCAATCCAATTTTCCACCCATCCATCCAATCTTATATCGTGCAACCAACTGAAATGAGAGCATGACATTATTATTATAGCATTCAGGAAAGGCAGTGCCAAACCTGAAGGGGTCATACAATGCATAAAGAATGGGAGGCAATTAGTGACTAAGGAAAGGGATAATAGCTCTAATTCAATGGATCAGTTACCTTTCACCATCATGGCACCTTCCTTGAAGGGATGGAATATTAATGCTTTGTGCAGTATTGATAACTTCAGCAAATAATGTTCTTTGTACTGCATGAATTTTCTACACCCATTTTTTAACCAATATTCTCAGTTCCATCTTATTACTTCAGCAAAGCTGAAAATTTTATAGATAATGTTTAAGCTTTCAGAAAAAAATAATTTGTAATAATTTTTAAACACTGGCAGATTCCCACTGAGGTAGGATGACTCAAAATAGAGGAAACCCTTTCACTGTCACTCATTCAATCACTATCTTGCTTGAAGCATGTTGACATCACAGTTCAGTTGGCCCTCCAAGCTGCAACATCCAAACCCTTCTTCAGAGTTGAAGGCACCATACTTCCCACCTCCAGGACTGGTCCAGCTAACTAGTTTTCCTGAATCTCTTCTTAAATGTTACCTTGCTCAAATTTCAACAGCACATTCTCAAGAAACACTTGCCTCCACTCCTATTTAACATGCTCACAAAAGCCTGTTGTTTGCCTAAGTCCCAGCACTCAAAACCTTTATGCCACTCCCTCTAACCCTTCCTAGGATGACCCCTGCCCCCTCTTTCTCTCCACCCCAGATTTATACATCCTCCTAGTCATCCTAATCTGTTCCATCCTCTCTAAATGTTGGCCGGCTGTTGTGGGTCACATCCTGGGGAGCGGTAGTATACCTTAGACAGGGAATGGTTTTGAAATGAGCCGAGGCCTGTAAAATTTATGTTTAAAAAAAATATTCATTCTTCTGAATAATACCTTTGGTAACCCCACACCTAATCTCCAAGCTTTAAATTCTCAGTATAATATTCACACAACATATTGCCCTCAAACATCTCACTGCCTTCAGCTTACTCCTCACTGCAACACTTCACATCCAAATAACGATGGTGATAACCACTATAGTACTCTGGAACATTTCCCCTTTTGGCCTACAAACAAATTCCTGTTTCCACAGATGCCTCAAGACATTGCACACCTTTTCCTCTTCAATTCCACAGTTCACCTTATCTTTCACAAACCCATCTACTGACAAATCCACTCCCAAATTCTGAACACATTTACTTCCTCCATTCTCATTCTTTCCACTCTGATATCCAATCTTTCATTGCCTATATTTTTAGTTACTCTCATCACCTTGCTCTTGCCTCTGTTCACTTTTAATTTCCTTCTTTTACATACTCTCCCAAATTCCTCCACCAGTCTCTGCAATTTCTCTTCACCAAACACCCTAGAAATCACCTTTACAACCTCATATACAAATATGTTTAAACATCCATACCTGTCTAAGGTCTACATTTACTGGACAACAACCCCTCTCTTACATAATTAACCTGACCCTCACTATCCATATAAAAACTATTGCTTTTAGTAACCTACCACCTATTCAATTATTATTATTATAATCAAAAGAAGCACTAAACCACACCACCTATTCAATACATTTGCAACATCTGCCACATTGTTCCCTTATCCACCTTATCATATGCCTTTCTAAATCCATAAATGTAACAAAAAGTTTCTTACCTTTATCTAAGTATTGTTCACTTACAAGTTTTAATGTAAACACTTGTGCTACACATTCCCTAACTTTCCTAAAGCCATATGTATAACTTAAAGTATACATAGTTCATGACCTCTCAATCTTTCACCAACATGTAAGAAGTACTGCCAGAATAAAGGCAAAAGTTTACAAGAGGAAACGTGACCAATTATTGGTGTAAGTGCTGGATCAGTCAGGGTGTGATGGCTATGAATATAATAATGCTATATAATACCAACAAGTAGATAAGAATGAAAGGGGGTAAAGCAGCTGGAACTGACGGGATCATGACAGAAATATTAAAAGCAGGGGGATATATATAGTGCTGGAGTGGTTGGTATTTTTGTTTAATAAATGTATGAAAGAGGGGAAGGTACCTAGGGATTGGCAGAGAGCATGTATAGTTCCTTTATATAAAGGGAAGGGGATAAAAGAGAGTAAGAATTATAGGGAAAGAAGTTTACTGAGTATACCAGGTAAAGTGTATGGCAGGGTTATTATTGAAAGAATTAGAGGTAAGACAGATGAGCAAGGAGGCTTTAGAGTGGGTAGGGGATGTGTAGATCAAGTGTTTACAGTGAAGCATATATGTGAACAGTATTTAGATAAAGGTAGAGAAGTTTTCATTGCATTTATGGATTTAGAAAAGGCATATGATAGAGTGGATAGGGGAGCAATGTTGCAAGTGTATGGAATAGGTAGTAAGTTATTGAAGGCTGTAAAGAGTTTTTATGAGGATAGTGAGGCTCAGGTTAGGGTGTGTAGGAGAGAGGGAGATTACTTCCCGGTAAAAGTAGGTCTTAGACAGGGATGTGCAATGTCACCATGGTTGTAAAAGAAGTAAATGCTAGGATGTTGGGGAGAGGGGGGATTAAATTATGGGGAATTAAATGCAAAATGGGAGTTGACACAGTTACTTTTTGCTGATGATACTGTGCTTATGGGAGATTCTAAAGAAAAGTTGCAAAGGTTAGTGGACGAGTTTGGGAGGGTGTGTAAAGGTAGAAAGTTGAAAGTGAACATAGATAAGAGTAAGGTGATGAGGGTATCAAACGATTTAAATAAAGAAAAAATTTGGGTATCACATTGAGAGAGGGATTATGGAAGAAGTAAATGTTTTCAGATATTTGGGAGTTGACGTGTCAGCGGATGGGTTTATGAAGGATGAGGTTAACCATAGAATTGATGAAGGAAAAAAGGCGAGTGGTGCGTTGAGGTATCTGTGGAGACAAAAAACGTTATCCATGGAGCCAAAGAAGGGAATGTACGAAAGTATAGTGGTACCAACACTCTTATATGGGTGTGAAGCATGGGTTGCAAATGCTGCAGCGAGGAGGAGGCTGGAGGCAGTGGAGATGTCCTGTCTAAGGGCAATGTGTGGTGTAAATATTATGCAGAAAATTCGAAATGTGGAAATTAGAAGGTGTGGAGTTACTAAAAGTATTTGTCAGAGGGCTGAAGAGGGGTTGTTGAGGTGGTTTGGTCATTTAGAGAGAATGGATCAAAGTAGAATGACTTGGAGAGCATATAAATCTGTAGGGGAAGGAAGGTGGGGTAGGGGTTGTCCTAGAAAAGGTTGGAGGGAGGGGTAAAGGAGGTTTTGTGGGCGAGGGGCTTGGACTTCCAGCAAGCATGTGTGAGCGTGTTAGATAGGAGTGAATGGATAGGAATGGTTTTTGGGACCTGACGAGCTGTTGGAGTGTGAGCAGGGTAACATTTTGAGAAGGGATTCAGGGAAACCAGTTAATTGATTTAGTTGGACTTGAGTCCTGGAAATGGGAAGTACAATGCCTGCACTTTAAAGGAGGGGGTCTGGGATAGTGACAGCTGGGAGGGACTATTCTCAGCTGTTGTATCTGAGCGCCTCTGCAAAGACAGTGATTATGTATGAGTGTGGTGAAAGTGTTGAATGATGATGAAAGTATTTTCGTTTTGGATATTTTCTTTCTTTTTGGGTCACCCTGCCTTGGTGGGAGACGGCCGACTTGTTGGAAAAAAAAAAAAAAGTAGATAAGACACACGTGCAACATTTAAGTATCTTTTCCGAGACGTTTTTGCCTTCAGATGAATTCAAAGGAAACAGTGGAGACGTAGAGACAATGTAATCTGTCCATCACCCTTGTGATGGCTATTTAGGACTGCAACTTGCAGGTAGCAACAGCCTGATTGATCAAGCAATTATCAATTCAATTTTGCCACAATCTGGGCTGTGTGGGAGTAGAATTCTCAAACTGGTTACTGGTATGTATGTAAGAAACTGTAGGAGTTAGAACTTTTGATGTTAAGGAATAATAAGTAACATATTACCTGTAATGCTACTGTATACATATTCTGCTCTGCCATTCTTCTACCAATACAGGAACGGGGACCATGACCAAAGGGAAGAACAAGAAAGGGATTGACGTTTTCTTTTTTCATCCAACGTTCAGGCACAAATTTGTCTGGTTCAGGAAAATACTCAGGTAGTCGACAAGAAACCTGATTCTGAGTCACTACTACTGTCTGTAAAAAAAAAAAAAAAAAAACAATTTATTTATCCTTTATATGTACCTTGTACTCTCTAAAAAATACTAAAATAAATTACTTTTAAAATAGCTTCAAATGTTGTTTAAAGTTGTCTCACAAGTGAAGAAATTGCTACCACCTTACATTAAAACACTTAAATACATGAGAGAATAGCTGTACTTAACAAGCATGTAAACAAGTGGGTAGGAAAACAAAGGAAAGATAAATTCATAAAGACATAAGAACATAAGAAAGAAGGAACATTGCAGCAGGCCTACTAGCCCATGCGAGGCAGGTCCATGTCACCCCCAGGCTTAGACCAATGACCCACCTAGTCAGGTCACATCCACTTAAGCACGGGGCACAGCGTCAGACCCATTAGCACAAGCTAGTCAGGTCCAGCTTACACCCACCCACACCCACTCGTGTATTTATCTAACCTATTTTTTAAAACTACACAACATTTTAGCTTCTATGACGGTACTCGGGAGTTTGTTCCACTCCTCCACAACTCTATTACTAAACCACTGCTTTCCTATATCCTTCCTGAATCTGAATTTTTCCAACTTGAAACCAATATTAAATGCTAAAGTACTGTATATACCATCAAGTGATGCTAATTTGAATATGTGCAACATAAACCATAAAATGGACCAAAATGGAATGCCTTTAGTTGCACAGTACAATTTCTTTACCAATCATCAGTCATCTTAGGACACTACTATGTTGTGATAGTATTTTTTTAATGGAGTGTAAAAATCTAGTTTAGTGAGGCCAGCAAACACTTAACAGATCATCATCTGACAAAGACCTGTGTCAGGGACATGGACCTGTTTCCTAACTACCAAAATACCAAGAGAGAATTTTTGAAACAAAAAAACTTTACTTATTTAAGAAAAGCATTAATTGACAGTTACCAAAATAACTTACATTTTTTGGAATTCTATATCCTCTAATGATAACATCATCTTGAATAATCCGACCCACACCAATAGACACTGGTCGAAGCCGGTAACTTTCCTTCAATACAGCCTTCAAGTACCGAGCTTCTGCCAACACACTCGCAGTTACCTTTGCCAAGTACCAGGAAAAAAGGTTAAAAGTTTTGAAAATGATACAATACAGTATTAACTATCATTGATTTAATTATTATGTTACAATACTGTATCATCAGTAGTTTAAATTAAACTATTACCAAAATCATTAAATTTAAAATAACCTAAAATTTTGATGTGCAACCAAATTTTAGGATTTCAGTACTGTGCTTTTCAAATCTGTAAAAAATTATAGTAGTTAAACTTAATAAAATACTGTACTATTAAATTTTTTACCAAAGAAGTCGGTGTCAACATTTAATGCAACATCCAAAAATTATATTAAAAATGTAATTACAGTATGTCATTTAATTATAGCTTAATTAGAAATTATTACAATGTGATATGCCAGACTACCACAGTATGTACTCACATGCTCAACTGTTGGGATAAACATGGACTAGAGCAGCTGAAAGTAAAGATATATACAGTGGTACCTCGGTTAACGATGGTCCCCAAACTCGCCCTTTTATGTAAGTTTATTTTTTTAAATGCTTTTGTAAGTGTGTTTTTGGGGGTCTAAAAGGACTAGTCTATTTTACATCATTCCTTATGGGGATAAATTCGTTTGGTAATGGCACTTAAACAGCATTCTGGAACGAAAAAATATCATTGACCGAGGTACCACTGTAGTATATACATACAGTGGTCCCTCGGTTTTCGTGCATCTCCAAACTCGAACATTTATGTAAGTGTATTTTCATAAGTGCTGTTGCAAGTGTATTTTTGGGGGTCTGAAATAGACTAACCTACGTCACATTATTTCTTAAGGAAGTAAATTCGTTGATAATGGCACTTGAGCAGCATTCTGGAACAAATTTTCGGCGAAAACCGAGGGACCACTGTATATATATATATTCTTTCTTTCCTTTCAACACGTCAGCCGTTTCCCACAGAGGCAGGGTGGCCCAAAAGAAAAAACGAAAGTTTCTCCTTTTACATTTAGACATATATACAGGAAAAGGGGTTACTAGCCCCTTGCTCCCGGCATTTTAGTCGCCTCTTACGACACTCATGGCTTAAGGAGGAAGAATTCTGTTCCACTTCTCCATGGAGTTAAGAGGAAATAAGAACAAGAACTAGTAAGAAAATAGAAGAAAACCCAGAGAGGTGTGTATATATATGCTTGTACATGAATGTGTAGTGTGACCTAAGTGTAAGTAGAAGTAGCAAGATGTACCTGAAATCTTGCATGTTTATGAGACAGAAAAAAAAGACACCAGCAATCCTACCATCATGTAAAACAATTACAGGCTTTCGTTTTACACTCACTTGGCAGGACGTTAGTACCTCCATGGGCGGTTGCTGTCTACCAACCTACTACCTAATATATATATATATATATATATATATATATTTTTTTTTTCTCAACAAGTCGGCCGTCTCCCACCGAGGCAGAGTGACCCAAAAAGAAAGAAAATCCCCAAAAAGAAAATACTTTCATCATCATTCAACACTTTCACCACACTCATATATAATCACTGTCTTTGCAGAGGCGCTCAGATACGACAGCTGAGATATATATATATATACAGTGGTACCTCGAGTTACGATATTTTTTCGTTCGAGACTGCTGTTCAAGTGCCATTACCAAACGAATTTATCCCCATAAGGAATAATGTAAAATAGACTAGTCCTTTTACACCCCCAAAATATACCTACAAAGCATTTAAAAATAAACTTACATAAACGGCGATTTTGGGGACCATCGTAACTCGAGGTACCACTGTATATATATACAGTGGTACCCGACTTACGATGGTCCCCAACACACCCTTTATGTAAGTTGATTTTTAAATGCTTTTGTAAGTGTAATTTTGGGGGTCTAAAAGGACTAGTCTATTTTACATCATTTCTTATGGAGATAAATTCGTTTGGTAATGGCACTTGAACAGCATTCTGGAATGAAAAAATATCGTAAGTCGGGGTACCACTGTATATACTTTATACATGTATATATATTCTAGGTAGTAGGTTGGTAGACAGCAACCGCCCAGGGAAGTACTACCGTCCTGCCAAGTGAGTGTAAAACGAAAGCCTGTAATTATTTTACATCATGGTAGGATTGCTGGTGTCTTTTTTCTGTCTCATAAACATGCAAGATTTCAGGTAGCATGTCTTGTTACTTCTACTTACACTTAGGTCACACTACACATTCATGTACAAGCATATATATATATACACACCCCTCTGGGTTTTCTTCTATTTTCTTACTAGTTCTTGTTCTTATTTCCTCTTATCTCCATGGGGAAGTGGAACAGAATTCTTCCTCCGTAAGCCATACGAGTCGTAAGAGGCGAATAAAATGCCGGGAGCTAGGGGCTAGTAACCCCTTCTCCTGTATATATTACTAAATGTAAAAGGAGAAACTTTCGTTTTTCCTTTTGGGCCACCCAGATTCGGTGGGAAATGGCCAACGTGTTGAAAGAAAGAAGAAAAGAAAGATATATACTATACAGTGGACCCTCGCTATTCGAACACTCCAAACTCGCCCTTTTATGTAAGCTTATTATAGTAAGTGCTTTTATAAGTATATTTTTGGGGGTCTGAAATGGACTAATCTAATTTACATCATTCCTTATGGGAATAAATTCGTTTGGTAACAGCACTTGAACAGCATTCTGGAATGAAGAATGTTCGAAAGTCGGGGGTCCACTGTATATATATATATAGTATATGCATTTATGGATTTAGAAAAAGCCTATGATAGAGTGGATAGGGGAGCAATGTGGCAAATGTTGCAAGTGTATGGAATAGGTAGTAGGTTACTGAATGCTGTAAAGAGTTTTTATGAGGATAGCGAGGCTCAGGTTAGGGTGTGTAGGAGAGAGGGAGATTACTTCCCGGTAAAAGGAGGTCTTAGACAGGGATGTGTAATGTCACCATGGTTGTTTAATACGTATATTTATAGATGGGGTTGTAAAAGAAGTAAATGCTAGGGTGTTTGGGAGAGGGGTGGGATTAAATTATGGGGAATCAAATGTAAAATGGGAGTTGACACAGTTACTTTTTGCTGATGATACTGTGCTTATGGGAGATTCTAAAGAAAAGTTGTAAAGGTTAGTGGACGAGTTTGGGAGGGTGTGTAAAGGTAGAAAGTTGAAAGTGAACAGAGATAAGAGTAAGGTGATGAGGGTATCAAACAATTTAAATAAAGAGAAATTGGATATCACATTGGAGAGAGGGATTATGGAAGAAGTGAATGTTTTCAGATATTTGGGAGTTGACTTGTCAGCAGATGGGTTTATGAAGGATGAGGTTAACCATAGAATTGATGAAGGAAAAAAGGTGAGTGGTGCGTTGAGGTATCTGTGGAGACAAAAAACGTTATCCATGGAGGCAAAGAAGGGAATGTACGAAAGTATAGTTGTACCAACACTCTTATATGAGTGTGAAGCATGGGTTGCAAATGCTGCAGCAAGGAGGTGGCTGGAGGCAGTGGAGATGTCCTGTCTAAGGGCAATGTGTGGTGTAAATATTATGCAGAAAATTCGGAGTGTGGAAATTAGGAGGAGGTGTGGAGTTACTAAAAGTATTTGTCAGAGGGCTGAAGAAGGGTTGTTGAGGTGGTTTGGTTATATAGAGAATGAATCAAAGTAGAATGACTTGGAGAGCGTATAAATCTGTAGGGAAAGGAAGGCGGGGTAGGGGTCGTCCTCGAAAAGGTTGGAGGGAGGGGGTAAAGGAAGTTTTGTGGGCGAGGGGCTTGGACTTCCAGCAAGCATGTGTGAGCGTGTTAGATAGGAGTAAATGGAGACGAATGGTTTTTGGGACCTGACGAGCTGTTGGAGTGTGAGCAGGGTAATAGTGTGTGAAGGGATTCAGGGAAACCAGTTAATTGATTTAGTTGGACTTGAGTCCTGGAAATGAGAAGTACAATGCCTGCACTTTAAGGAGGGGTTTGGGATATTGGCAGTTTGGAGGGACTTCTAAACTCGTATTCTGAGCTCCTCTGCAAAGACAATGATTATGTATGAGTGAGGTGAGTGTTGAATGATGATGATGAAAGTATTTTCTTTTGGGGATTTTCTTTCATTTTGGGTCACCCTGCCTCGGTGGGAGACGGCCGACTTGTTGAAAAAAAAAAAATAGATATACAGTGGACCCCTAGTGTTCGTACTGCTCCAAACTCGAACAATTATGTAAGTGTATTTTTGTAAGTGCTTTTGTAAGTGTATTTTTGGGGGTCTAAAAGGACTAAGCTAATTTACATTATTCCTTATGGGAACAAATTCGTTTGGTAACGACACTTGAACAGCATTCTGGAATGAATTAATCATGAACACCGGGGGTCCACTGTATATATATATATATATATATAGGAAAGGCAGAATACAGAGAGAGAATTAAGGTTAGAGAGAGTAGCAAAGGAGTGCAAGAAGCACAAATTAGAAAATGGGTGGCAATATTTTGGTGAGAGAGAGAGAACAGTTAGTAAACCTGTATGCTAAACATGAGGCTTTTAATCACCAGGATCTGTTAAGAAGGAACTAGAGGGGAGTGTAGATGATGTAGGTGAGGCAGTGTCCAGGTTGACAGGGAGTACAGCAGTGGGAATGGACTGGATTAAGACATACCAAAAGATAATTTTGGACTGGTTAGCATTATTTAATATATGTATGAAGAGAATAGAAGGTACCTAAAAATTAACACTTACTGCAACTTACTGAACTGGGAAATAAATCTGCAAGTGTACAGTGGTACCTCGGTTTTCGTCGATAATTCATTCCAGAATGCTGTTCGAGCGCCGTTACCGAACAAATTTGTTCCCATAAGGACAAATGTAAATTAGATTAGTCCATTTCAGACCCCCAAAAATACACATACAAAAGCACTTACAATAATACACTTACATAATTGTTCGAGTTGGGAGCTGTTCGAAAACCGAGGTACCACTGTACTGAGTAAATTGTATGACAGAACTGTTATCAAAAGAATTTTGGGAAAGATAGACAGTAGGACTGCAGAGGAACAAGGTAGATTCATGAAAGAGAAGAGGATGTTTCACTAAAGTGTTTGCAGTAAAGCACATAAGAAAACAATACTTAGATTTGAAAAAAGAATATGACAGGATAAACAGGAAAGCTATGCAGCAGATGCTATTGGCATAGTTGGAATAGTTGGCATGGTTGTCAAAAAGCCATAAATTGTTTTTATTAGGATAGCAACTCTAATTAGGGAAAAGTAGTGATCATCTGTCAAGCTTATCAGAAAACGATTAAAACACATTAAAGCATGGTTAACATTAGTTAAAACTTAACACATACACAACATTCTCAGACTAATTAAAGTATCGTTTCCTCACCTGACCACCAGATTTAGAAAGAAGTTTTTGAGCCTCAGCTGCCAGAATCTCTTGTTTGTCTGGATTAGTTGCCAAATTGTGCAAAACATATGACATTGTGAAAGCAGCCTGAAATAATTTACATAATGCAAAAAAAATATAATCTTGTACTGTATAGTATTCTATTACATTATTCCTTTGTAAATTTATTTAATAATAACCAATGTAGTACAGTACTTTAATCCTTACCGTATCAATCCCTGCCAGTAAAGTATCACAGATGATGCCTACAATGTCCTTTTTATCAAGATCACTTTCCAAGAGAAAATATTCCAACACAGAAAGGGGCTGCCGAGAGTCATCACTACTTGTTTTTTCTTGATTTGCAAAATGTTCCTTCAGTTCTTCTTCTTTGGCCTCAATATACTTTAAAGCAATTCTGTTTAAGGCATGAATATAAATGTAATTTATGCTGGCAAGTCTCAAAACCTACAGCATATACCCATAATGGTAATAAATTAAATACTAATACAGCACAGTAGATAAAATACACAGTACAGCATTAAAATATAAAATACTGTATCAAATTTGTATGACATGCAAATCCCTCTCCAACAATATCTGAACTGCAAATTTAATAATGCATTGGCAACCCCAGCACTCATCAAACATTTGTTTCTATTTAATGTCTTTTCCACATTTCTTCACGTGTAACTCTTTATTGGATATTTTCCTCGAGGAGAAGCTTTAGACCACACAAGGAGGACAGCTATTACCTTTCCCCCCTAATGCCAAACAAGCATTCAGAATGTATAAGATTACTCCTTGCAAATATCATGGATATTTTCAGTGCAGTTCATTATTATATTTACAGAATTGTATTCATGGGAAAGTGCTGAACTGTCAATGGGATATGCAACACCTACAGAAAGAGAATAATCTGGTATGATCAAAAGAAATAAAGAAAGATTTCAATTCCCTGGATAAAAGATCTTCACCAGTATAGGGCACCCTTCTTTAATGTGAAAATATTATTTATGTCAAGTGTTAAACTGGTGTGAGACATTCAGTGTAAAAAAAAAAAAAGTTGTAGAAGCTTAATCTTTTGTCTGCTTATCTCAAGATAGACATTCTACTCTCAAAGACAGAAAAAAAATGTTAAACACAAAGCTATTATACTGTACAGATAATTCAAATGAGACTAAGATAGTAAATATAATATAGTATTGAGAAGTCAAACCACCAATGAAATTCCAAATATAGGAAGAATACATTAACAAGGTATATAACATGATGTACAGTATCATAATTTAATTTGGTATGCCAAAATAATAATTCTGTACTGATTATTGTATATGGTAATTAGCATAATTTGGAAATACTGTAGTTTACCTGTAGATGGTATTTTGTCCCTGAACCAGCCGTTTGTAAAGAGTTGTGTTGAAATACCGCCACAATTGCAGCCCGTTGTCAGTGTGGATAATGCTGGAATTAGACATGTGTGCAGCCTCCATGAGATCCTTAGCCTCCCTACTTATAGTGTGTACAGATGACTTGATAGAGCCCAGCTGAACATCCAATGCAGCAACCATAGTCACTTCAATAAGAAAATAATCTAAACTGTAACTCAAATACTTATACAACAGATAAGTTACTGTAATGCACTGGCAAAGTTTTCAGCTCTGCACTCGAAATATAGTTAAGAGGAAAAATTTTTTTCTATGATACAGTGGGATGCTATGAGGACCTGTACATGCCCCTCCCCCCAAAAAAAAAAAAAAAAAATATTTGTATAAATGACTACCAGAAGGAGTAGAAATTGTGAATTTGTTTACAGATGTAAAAATATTGTGCAAAGTAAATAAAAATTACTGTAAATCTTTAAAACATAAAATTTAATATAAATTAGACACATATGCAACATTTGGGTATCTTTATTGAGGAAACGTTTCGCCACACAGTGGCTTCATCAGTCCAATACAAAGTAGAAAGGTGTAAGGAGAGTAGGAGTTTTGAGGTAATTCTACTTTGTATTGGACTGATGAAGCCACTGTGTGGCGAAACGTTTCCTCAATAAAGATACCCAAATGTTGCATATGTGTCTAATTTATAACTTGTCGGTTCTCTGAACCATTCATCTATAAAATTTAATGTTGGTAAATGTCATGTAATGGCAAAGGAAGAAAGCAAAAATCAGACCATAAGCAGGACAATACTAACAACACAAAACATTTCTATGACTATCTTTTTTATCTAAAAGTTTACTTTATATGAAAATGACTTTCAAGCATTAACTTCAGTAAACCACCAAGAGGCTATGTACACTACTTACACTCCAGAAAGAGTCGACGTTCAAGTTCAAGGAAATCTGACACACGACCAGTCTGGGGGCACCGAATGCTCTTGATGAGGTCGACAAAGTCACAAGATACCTATGGAAAGATTAAAAACAGTCACTGTAGCCAGAGCAAGATTTCACTGTCATTGCACAGAGACCCAGGACAAGGGAGCTCAAAAATATTTAACCTACAGAGTAAAAATATCAGATAAGGTCTTCTATGGCAGGCAATAGATCTGCAGTGCCATTTGACCAAACACACTTCCAAACCCTTGGCCTAGTAAAGGAAAACAGCAGTATGCCGTAGGAATGTGGCACAGCACAAGTCCACCAATCAGAGCAAAAGTTTTTATGCTGCATTCTTTAGCACATACTTCTGGCAGTTTGGGAGACACAGATGATGATCAAACTAAATGCAAATTATGTGATCAGGCATATGGTCACTGTCTTGAATACTATGTGCTTAATTGTTCACTTATTGAGGAATACAGAGATAGACAGTATAATAACCTATGTGACATGTCAAGATATCTTATTAATGAAAATAAGATATCAGTTATATTAAGCAAATTTCCTAAATTTGCTTGTGACAGATAAGTGAAATGTAGATATAAATCCAAATGTACAATTGTTAACCCTTTTGGGGCCTAATGCCTAGGCCTTTTGTGTATCCATATGCTCTTGCGCTACCGTCCACAGGATGGATACGGGGTGCACAATAAACTAGCCACTTCGGTGGCAAAATCTAAATCTTCTTATAATAGCTAAGTATTTTTGCAGTATGGCCCACAGGGAATGGGAGCAATCTGGTCTGATTGAAGGAAGTGGAGATTAGCTCCAATTCATTGGATTAAGAGGCCTTCATTACACCAAGTCATCCCCTTGAGGTTTTGTGAATACAATACTAGGCTTACTAGTAGATGCTTATAAACACATTTACACACAGTTAAGTCAAATGAAATGTAGATATAAATCCAAATGTACAATTGTTAACCCTTTTGGGGCCTAATGCCTAGGCCTTTTGTGTATCCATATGCTCTTGCACTACCGTCCACAGGATGGATACAGGGTGCACAATAAACTAGCCACTTCGGTGGCAAAATCTAAATCTTCTTATAATAGCTAAGTATTTTTGCAGTATGGCCCACAGGGAATGGGAGCAATCTGGTCTGATTGAAGGAAGTGGAGATTAGCTCCAATTCATTGGATTAAGAGGCCTTCATTACACCAAGTCATCCCCTTGAGGTTTTGTGAATACAATACTAGGCTTACTAGTAGATGCTTATAAACACATTTACACACAGTTAAGTCAAAATAAAAGTTATAATAACAGTTTACTTCAAAATGCTGACATATATTATACAGTTGAAATTATTATTATAATGGGTGAGCGCTAAACCCGTAGAGATTATACTGCGCCTGTGGGGGGGAAGAAGATGAAAGGTAATATCTGCAGGCATGGAATATCTGGAAAAACAGATGGGACGTGCAACTTTGACCACCCCTATCACGTGTTCTTAACATCCTATGGAGAGAGAGCATGCACACGAGTCGTCCCACAGTTACTAAAAACAACAGACATAGCCCCTCTCCACAAAGGGGGAAGTAAA
The DNA here is from genome assembly GCA_009830355.1 of Cherax destructor. Taxonomy (NCBI): domain Eukaryota; kingdom Metazoa; phylum Arthropoda; class Malacostraca; order Decapoda; family Parastacidae; genus Cherax; species Cherax destructor. The sequence continues at coordinate 8,147 of WNWK01007300.1, read as the reverse complement.
GCAATAGCAAAGAACTACAGACCGATAGTGCTAACGTCCCATATCATAAAAATCTTTGAAAGGGTTCTAAGAAGCAAGATCGCCACCCATCTAGATACCCCTGGAGCTCTCTCCAGGGGTCAATGCCCCCGCAGCCCGGTCTGTGACCAGGCCTCATGTTGGATCAGAGCCTGGTCAACCAGGCTGTTACTGCTGGCCGCACACAGTCCAACGTACGAACCACAGCCGGGCTGGTCAGGTACCAACTTTAGGTGCCTGTCCAGTGCCTGCTTGAAGACAGCCAGAGGTTTGTTGGTAATCCCCCTGATGTATGCTGGGAGGCAGTTGAACAGTCTTGGGCCCCTGACACTTATTGTGTTGTCTTTCAACGTGCTAGTGGCACCCTTGCTTTTCATTGGGGGGATGTTACATCGCCTGCCGAGTCTTTTGCTTTTATAGGGAGTGATTCTCGTGTGCAAGTTTGGTACTAATCCCTCAAGAATTTTCCACGTGTATATAATAATGTATCTCTCCCGCCTGCGTTCTAGGGAGTACAGGTTTAGGAACTTCAAGCGTTCCCAGTAATTGAAGTGGGTTATCGCAGTTATGCGTGCCGTGAAGGTTCTCTGCACATTTTCTTGGTCAGCAATTTTCCCTGCCTTGAAAGGTGCAGTTAGTGTGCAGCAATATTCCAGCCTAGATAGAACAAGCGACCTGAAAAGTGTCAACATGGGCTTGGCATCCCTGGTTTTGAAGGTGAGATCCTCTGACATGATCACTCCCAGGTCTTTGACAACACAACCCAGGGCAGCATGGGTTTTGAGCAGGTCACTCCTGTCTGTCCCAACTACTGGACCACTATGACAAGGTCCTGGATGCTCTAGAAGACAAACAAAATGCAGATGTAATATACACAGATTTTGCAAAAGCCTTTGACAAGTGTGACCACGGTGTAATAGCACACAAAATACGTGATAAAGGAATAACAGGAAAAGTTGATAGATGGATCTATAATTTCCTAACACAAAGAGTAGTAGTAAACAGAGTAAAGTCTGAGGCGGCTACGGTGAAAAGCTCTGTTCCTCAAGGCACAGTACTCGCTCCCATCTTGTTCCTCATCCTCATATCTGACATAGACAGGGATATTAGCCACAGCGCCGTATCTTCTTTTGCAGAAGACACCCGAATTTGCATGACAGTGTCCTCCATTGAAGACACCGCAAGACTCCAGGCAGGTATCAACCAAATCTTTAAATGGGCTGCAGAAAACAATATGAAATTCTCCTGGCGTATGTGTGTTTGTGTGTGTATGTATGTGTATATGTGTGTTAGTTACCATTTTGTCCTGGGCACATGTCGATTGGACACTGGGCCTGTTGTGTGTACTCACCTAGTTGTGGTTGCAGGGGTCGATTCACAGCTCCTGGACCCGCCTCTTCACTGGCCGCTACTGGGTCACTCTCCCTGCATGTGTGTGTGTGTGTGAACCAACTAATATTTGCACCAATAACTCATTACAGTTGTGGCTGGGTGTAGACTAATAAATTGCTCATTGCTTTATAATTTGTTCATGATTGCAACCCTGTATAAACATAAGTAAATTTACTTACTTACATGATTCATTACCTTGTAACTTGTGAATTCATTACCTTTGTACCTTGTCCAACTATCAAAACTTTGGGGCCCAGTCTCTGGACCCATTATATACATTTTTAATCTGCAAATACCTTTGTAACTTGTTATGATTGTGACCAGATCTACATGAGTTCATTACCTTTGTAACTTGCTCAGCCATCAAACTTTGAGGTCCAGTCCCTGGACCCATTATGTACCTCTGTAATCTTTTGACTACCACCCACAAGATGGGTATGGGGTGCATAATAAAGATATTAAACTAACTAAAACTTCAAAGACCATAACATCGTATCAATCACATCTGCTAGAAAAATGACAGGATGGATAATGAGAACCTTCAAAACTAGGGATGCCAAGCCCATGATGACATTCTTCAGGTCGCTTGTTCTATCTAGGTTGGAATATTGCTGCACACTAACGGCACCTTTCAAGGCAGGTGAAATTGCTGCCTAGAAAATGTACAGAGAACCTTCACAGCACACATAACTGCAATAAAACACCTCAATTATTGGGAACGCTTGAAGTTCCTAAACCTGTACTCCCTAGAATGCAGGTGGGAGAGATACATAATCATAAACACTAGGCAAATCCTAGAGGGATTAGTACCAAACTTTCACATGAAAATCACTCTCTATGAAAGCAAAAGACTCGGCAGGCAATGCAACATTTCCCCAATGAAAAGCAGGGGTGCCACTAGCACAATAAGAGACAACACAATAAGTGTCAGGAGCCCAAGACTGTTCAACTGCCTCCCAGCATACATAAGGGGGATTACCAATTGACCCCTGGCTGTCTTCAAGCAGGCACTGGACAAGCAGCTAAAGCCTTTTTTTACTTTCAAACGCATATAAAAGCCTGATAACTGTTGACAATATCATATATTAAGTGAGCAATAGAGCTAAGAAAAATGCATATGCAGTACACACATTTTTGTCTTTGCTTATGAGTGGTGAATATATTTATTGTAGGAAGTCTGAATAAATGAAGAATGGGTACTGTATAATTGAACACTATGTACAGTGGAACCCCGGTTAAGGAAAAAAATTCATTGCAGAACCCTGCTCAAGTGCCATTACCGAACGAATTTACTTCCTTAAGAAAAAATGTCATTTAGGTTAGTCTATTTCAGACCCCCAAAAATACACTTCCACAAGCACTTACAATATTATACTTACATAATTGCACGATATCCGGGGTGTTCGTTAACTGGGGTTCCACTGTACTACATTAGCGAAACAGCGTAAAACAAAGCTCTGTAAAGTGGGACTCGACTGTATCCATTTTGTAGAAGTTTTCCCAACCAGTGGCTTTTCAGTACGTACAATAAAGCCACTGACTGATGAAACATCCATAAAATAAAGATAGCCAGGTGCTGAACATGTGTCAAATTCCTTAACTTGTTAGTACGTACTGTATACCGTTTATCTAATCAAAGTCAAAGATTTATTCCCACATGATACAATGGTTGTACAGAGATGGATGAGATTTGGTTGGGCATGCAGAAAGCCCATGGGTATGCAGAGAATTTCAAGGCAAGCTTAAGCCTAATTTAAGACTATACAATATTTGCTTATATAGTGGTACCTCGGTATACGTCCTTAATCCGTTCCAGGACATTGGACGTATACCAAACAGGATGTATACCAAACAAATTTTCTCATAAGAAATATAGGGAAAACGATTAACCCGTTCCCATGAAAAAAAAATCCTATTGTTATTGGCATATTATACATTGATGGTGTTGTATAAAATAATTTAAACACTGCTTAATACTCAAATATGTAATTTAAACACTGATTAATACTAAGATACATACATAAATACAAAAGAATTAGATTAAATAAATGCAAATTTAACCTCGCTTAACTTTGCTGAAAAAAGTTGAGTGCCTACTAGGATAGTGCTGAGAAGGGAGGGGGAGGAAATGTCATTGTTTGGAAGGAGAGTCCTCTCCTCTTTTCTGTCTCTTTTTACTAAAAATCTGTCCAAAGAACTTTGTTTCTGCTTCTCTTCAGGATGTTTCAGAAATGCGACATTATCTGGTCATTCCAGACAATGCTATTATGGCTTGTTTGGGCTTTATTTTTGATGTCCATCCATTTGGCAAAGATTTCCTTGATTAATGAAGTAGGGGCTTCCTCTATCTCCTCTTCCGAGCCTGAAGAGAGTGCATCCATCTTAGTCTTGTGCTCCTCCTGCTCAAGTTCCTGCAGCTCCTCAGTGGTCAGCTCTTCCCTGTGCCCCTCCACTAACTCCTCCACATCGAGAGTTAGTTAGTTTGATATCTTTATTATGCACCCCATACCCATCCTGTGGGCGGTAGTCAAAAGATTACAGAGGTACATAATGGGTCCAGGGACTGGGCCCCAAAGTTTTGATAGCTGAGCAAGTTACAAAGGGAAGAGAGGTAAACAAGGGTAGCACGCGGTGTCGTGACTCATTTTGACCCATACAAGTTCTAGCACGCGAGTCGTATTCCAAACAAAGGTCATATACCAAGCAAAAATTTTCGCATCCAAACAGGACGTATACCAAGTTGGACTTATTCCAAAGCGGACGTATACCGAGGTACCACTGTATACAAGGACATTAAAGATATAAAAAAAATAAAATAGACATTACAAAGAGAACAAACAAGAAGACAATTATAGTAGAAGTAAGGGTGTTCGAGGTTGCCTACTAACCTTGTTAACCTCAGGTAAACGGGTAAGAACACTCTGTACACGATTTAACACCTTCTGGGCATTACGTCGAATTTCCCACCATTTTTCACCATTCCTGGGGAGACGAAGGTTTCCATTTAGCCATACTGCATGCCATTGCAGTACTTACATGGGAAGTAGTATTTCAGTATTAGAAGTTAATATTCAAACTAGTGATTACATGTCAGTACTATCATGAATGTCCACTAGTGATTACATGTCAGTACTATCATGAATGTCCACTAGTGATTATAGGTCAGTACTATCATGAATGTCCACTAGTGATTACAGGTCAGTACTAGCATGGATGTTCACTAGTGATTACAGGTCAGTACTTGCATGGATGTTCACTAGTGATTACAGGTCAGTACTTGCATCGATGTTCACTAGTGATTACAGGTCAGAACTAGCATGGATGTTCACTAGTGATTACAGGTCAGTACTAGCATGGATGTTCACTAGTGATTACAGGTCAGTACTAGCATGGATGTTCACTAGTGATTACAGGTCAGTACTAGCATGGATGTTCACTAGTGATTACAGGTCAGTACTAGCATGGATGTTCACTAGTGATTACAGGTCAGTACTTGCATGGATGTTCACTAGTGATTACAGGTCAGTACTAGCATGGATGTTCACTAGTGATTACAGGTCAGTACTAGCATGGATGTTCACTAGTGATTACAGGTCAGTACTAGCATGGATGTTCACTAGTGATTACAGGTCAGTACTAGCATGGATGTTCACTAGTGATTACAGGTCAGTACTAGCATGGATGTTCACTAGTGATTACAGGTCAGTACTTTCATGGATGTTCACTAGTGATTACAGGTCAGTACTAGCATGGATGTTCACTAGTGATTACAGGTCAGTACTAGCATGGATGTTCACTAGTGATTACAGGTCAGTACTAGCATGGATGTTCACTAGTGATTACAGGTCAGTACTAGCATGGATGTTCACTAGTGATTACAGGTCAGTACTAGCATGGATGTTCACTAGTGATTACAGGTCAGTACTAGCATGGATGTTCACTAGTGATTACAGGTCAGTACTTGCATGGATGTTCACTAGTGATTACAGGTCAGTACTTGCATCGATGTTCACTAGTGATTACAGGTCAGTACTAGCATGGATGTTCACTAGTGATTACAGGTCAGTATTTGCATGGATGTTCACTAGTGATTACAGGTCAGTACTTGCATGGATGTTCACTAGTGATTACAGGTCAGTACTAGCATGGATGTTCACTAGTGATTACAGGTCAGTACTAGCATGGATGTTCACTAGTGATTACAGGTCAGTACTAGCATGGATGTTCACTAGTGATTACAGGTCAGTACTAGCATGGATGTTCACTAGTGATTACAGGTCAGTACTTGCATGGATGTTCACTAGTGATTACAGGTCAGTACTAGCATGGATGTTCACTAGTGATTACAGGTCAGTACTAGCATGGATGTTCACTAGTGATTACAGGTCAGTACTAGCATGGATGTTCACTAGTGATTACAGGTCAGTACTAGCATGGATGTTCACTAGTGATTACAGGTCAGTACTAGCATGGATGTTCACTAGTGATTACAGGTCAGTACTAGCATGGATGTTCACTAGTGATTACAGGTCAGTACTAGCATGGATGTTCACTAGTGATTACAGGTCAGTACTAGCATGGATGTTCACTAGTGATTACAGGTCAGTACTTCCATGGATGTTCACTAGTGATTACAGGTCAGTACTAGCATGGATGTTCACTAGTGATTACAGGTCAGTACTAGCATGGATGTTCACTAGTGATTACAGGTCAGTACTAGCATGGATGTTCACTAGTGATTACAGGTCAGTACTAGCATGGATGTTCACTAGTGATTACAGGTCAGTACTAGCATGGATGTTCACTAGTGATTACAGGTCAGTACTTGCATGGATGTTCACTAGTGATTACAGGTCAGTACTAGCATGGATGTTCACTAGTGATTACAGGTCAGTACTAGCATGGATGTTCACTAGTGATTACAGGTCAGTACTAGCATGGATGTTCACTAGTGATTACAGGTCAGTACTAGCATGGATGTTCACTAGTGATTACAGGTCAGTACTTGCATGGATGTTCACTAGTGATTACAGGTCAGTACTAGCATGGATGTTCACTAGTGATTACAGGTCAGTACTTACATGATTGTCCACTGTTCATTCTAGGTCAATGCTTCCTTAAATGTGCACTAGTAATTTACTTACTGGTTGAGTTACAAGTCAGTACTCACGTAGGCAGCAGTCCACCAGTGTTATACATGTGTGGATTATCAAGGCGGTATTTCTCGAGTGCCAGGTGTGAGCGTCGCATTGGATAGCGGCCCTCAGTGGCATACATGACCTCTATGTCCCGGGGGTCAAAGAGCAGCAGCAGGGTCACACCTTTAAGTAGTCTCTCCCGCACTATGGGTCCAAACTGCCGCAGTTTCCGCAGTCCCGTGTGGTGCAGGCGGCTGAAGGAGTACTGCCCTAAAGACAAGGTAAGTAAGTAAGTAAGTTTATTCAGGTATACACAAATACATTTACATACATTATCATACATAGCAGCATATGTGTAGAGAACCTAGGATAACCCAAAAAAGTCAGAGTGACTTATTTCCATTGGGGTCCTTTTTATACTTTAATATTTTACATTGTAGGATATCTGTTATTATATTATAAAGGATATATGTAAACACTAGGAATAAGGTAAAAATAGTTATTTACATATACATGTGTGTTAGCTAAAAAAATAAAAAAATCATTCTCCTCCCTTTAATATGTATCCATCTTCAATTTTATGTTTAATGCCCATAGTATAATTAAACTGAGCGGTAAACCCGAAAGAATCATACAGCTTTAAGCTTGATTATGCATCACCTCGTGGCGTGGGCAGTCTTCAAAAAAATACAAACATAATGGGTCCAGGAATTTGGCCCATTCTGATAGCAAAATACACTTATAATAACTTGTTTACAAATATATGAGTTAGTACAAAACTTAATACTAGTTTACGCAGACATTAATTCAGTTATGTTGTTCAATATGTGGTTATAAGCAGTGGCACAGCCGGGATTTCATTTGATGGGGGAGGGGGGTTAAAAAATCCTAAGATCCTGAAAAATCAAAGAAGTCGTTTTTAAAAACTTATGATTTTCAGTATGTGAGATTTCCTAACTATTGTGCTTTTGTGATCACCTGGAGTATACCTGGAGGGTGTTTCGGGGGTCCAGGTGACCACAAAAACACAATACTAGTTTTAAGAAATTTCACATACTGAAAACATTAAGTGTTTAATATAATAAAATGAAAATTACCCCACAAAATTTAACTTTTTATCCATTTCAGAAGCCAAATTGGTTGTTTTAAGCTAACTGATACACTGATCACGAATCTGAGCTTTAGTCTCGGTAACTTTTTTTTTTTTTCAAATCTTATGATCAAACCTTCTAAGGTCTAACATCAGACCTTAAAAACTAGGTATATTTCAGTCTCTGCTCGATCCGAGGAAGGTATCCCCGAATCTAATAAACCCAACCCCTTCGCTTCAATGATCAAAGAAAGGTATTACCGTCTCACAAGCTCAGCTCACTTTCAATATGCGCAAAAGGAATCCTGGACCTGGAGTCTACCTGGAGAGAATTCCAGGGGTCAACGCCCCCGCGGCCCGGTCTGTGACCAGGCCTCCTGTTGGACCAGAGCCTGATCAACCAGGCTGTTACTGCTGGCCGCACGCAGTCCAACGTACGAACCACAGCCCGGCTGATCCGGTACCGACTTGAGGTGCCTGTCCAGTGCCTGCTTGAAGACAGCCAGGGG